>JALPQI010017834.1:0-27886 GCA_025490895.1 Thaumatotibia leucotreta
CCTACAATGCATCTACAAGATCTTTACATGTGCCCTCCGAAACAGAATGCTACCAACACTTGAATCGCAACAACCTGTAGAGCAAGCGGGCTTCAGACGTAACTTCTCGACGATCGACCACATATTTACACTACGACAAGTAGTAGAGAAATACACGGAACACGGTAAGAGCTTATATGTGGCTTTCGTCGATTACTCTAAAGCTTTCGATACAATATCACATGAGACACTGTGGATTGCTTTAAAGAAACAAGGAATAGAAAATAAATATATAAATCTCATTAAAGAAATATATAGCAAAAGCACAGCAGTTGTCAAACTGGAGAGAAAGAGCGATAAATTCAAGATCAGCCGCGGAGTAAGACAAGGCGACCCGATATCACCAAATCTATTTACGGCTCTACTCGAGGACATTTTTAGGGACTTAGACTGGTCAAATCGAGGTATAAACATCGACGGTCAACTCTTACACCACTTGCGCTTCGCAGACGACATAGTCATAATGGCAGAAAATCATAGAGACCTTGAATACATGCTAGAAACGCTAAATTACCAGAGTAATAGAAGAGGCCTACAGATGAACCCCGACAAAACCTGCGTGATGACGAACAGTGACCATGAACCTATAACAATCGACAATCAAAGTGTCCAATACGTAACTGAGTATATATATCTGGGACAAATGATATCATTCATTCATCGTTTCCCTGAAGAAGAAGTAGAGCGGCGTATTAAAAAAGCTTGGAGTGCTTTTTGGTCGCATAAACATATACTTAAGTCCCAGATAGATATCAGACTCAAAAAGAAGGTAATGGACTCAGTTGTAACACCAACCCTACTCTATGGTTGTCAAACGTGGCCAATCACAAAGCGAACAATTCACAGTATTCAAGTTTTCCAAAGAAAAGCCGAAAGAAGTTTACTGGGAATTAAATTAAGTGACAAAGTAAGGAATACCGCAATACGCAATAAAACAAAATGCATAGACGCGGCAGAAATGGCTTGCCAGTTGAAATGGCGATGGGCTGGGCATACAGCTCGAACTCAGGACGGGCGATGGAGCGAGAAGATGCTCTACTGGTACCCGCGAGGCAGCGTCCGTCCGCCCGGACGCCCGCGGCGCCGCTGGCGAGAAGACATTCAGGCAATAGCTGGCGCAACGTGGACTCGAGCCGCGGCCGACAGAAAAATATGGCATACGATGGAGGAGGCCTACGTTCAGAAATGGACATCCAATAGTATATAAAAAAAAAAAAAAAAAAAAAAAAAAAAAAAAAAAAAAAAAAAAAAAAAAAAAAAAAAAAAATTGCATGTATAAAACTTTACAAACATTGTCTAACTCTATTAGTCTATTCTGTTCATTATTGGAAAATAAATGGCTTAATTATTATTAATTATTATTATTTTAAATACTTAATGGAATTTTAGGGCATATGAATTGGCGGCAAGGGCAGCAAATTAATTAAAGATTTGTGTTTTTCGCTAAATTGTCAAACAAGTTATTTAATTATATGTAATGTAGAAAGACACATTTATGAGTTTTGTTTCGTTTTGTTATCTGTCAAACTAATATTACTTCACGCTACGCTCCAAGGTCGTTACTTTACTCACTAGTGATTAAATGCTTTTTTCCCTCACTAGCTCGTAAAGTGCTCGTTTATCCTTTAATACGAACGTGTAAAAACGCATATTATTCACTTGTGTGGCAAAGTAATGATCTTGGTTTTGGAATAACAAAACGTAAAATGCTCATGGAAATTGTTCCATATTAATGATAATTAAATAATTTGTTTGAGAATTTAGTGTAAAATACAAACCTTTATATAACATGATGATTTTAACATATAAATCCAAATTAAAGAAAAAGTGCCTTAATTTTAGGAGATAATTTAGAATTGAGAAATATAGATACATTAGATAAAGTATTGTATGCATCAACGTCCTCGCAAAACAAGGTTGCTTATAGTGTTTTTGGGAATTAAATAATAATATATAATATATATAATACATAATATATATAATATATAATATATATTATTATTTAATTACCAAAAACACTATAAGCAACCTTGTTTTGCGAGGACGTTGATGCATACAATACTTTATCTAATGTATCTATATTTCTCAATATTTATCATAACTTTGTAATAGGTCATATCATCTTAGCAATTGCAATTTATAATGAATTATTAACAATGTTCACTTCCAAATCTTGGTTAAAAGAACAATGTTAGTAAAAAATCACATCACGCGGTCTAACAATCGTATAAATATTTAGGCAAAGAATATTTTTGTTAGGTCATGAATGTCATGATCTGTGTAGGGTTCTTGAGATAAGGTTGGCTGAAAATGTACCGGCCCCGCCGTGAATTTCATTCGTGAACAAATTAGCCCTTATGTTTAATTGTAATAGTAATATTTTCAATATCATGCATTATTTGTGAAAATTTCTGTTGTGTTTGGCTATTGGGCCATTAATCCATTATACAAGAAACGGGCAGTAAAAAAATAGTAACGCTTTGAATTTTGTTCATTATTGGTCCCCTATTTGAGTGGATTAGTATAGAAATTAAAAACACGCGCGTAAATCTATATTTTAATATGGTACTATAGTATACCTAAACTACAACAATAACATAAACTTTAAAAATAAAGTAAAAAGACGCAAACAAAAATAGTGGTGATCCATTTTAAAGGCAAATTCAATATCGAATTCTGATTAGGAAGTTGGAGTAAAACTTTTATTTCTAGTGTTCTTATTTTATTTTTTAAACTTATTTTATTGTTGTAGATTACCTACATTTTAACATAAAAATATGTTAGTATAGTGGTATTCATAATTTCATAAGTTAACACCATTTGTCACCTCAGTAGACAGGTGCTCTTAGTTTCTACAGTGTCTAGAAGGTCGGCAACACGCTTGTGAATCTACTTCAGGTGTAAACGCTTACCTTCAAACGAGACGTATGTACTTTGTCACCGTGGCAATAAACAAAATATACATATTATAAATAAACATTCAATACGAATGAATTGGCAATGATCATAAACAATATTTTCCCGGAAAGAATATCCAAACTAACTACCGAAAGATTGTTTTAATTTTTTCGCCTAATTTTTTTATTGGTTTGATTTTACAATAAAACTGTTACGAGCTTTTGACCAAATTATTTAGTCAGTTGTTATTACGTATGATATTTATATTTTTTTGTAAACATGAGTTCGATTAGACTCGAGAGGTTTAAATTCTGCTTTATAAGGTACCTTTTTATGCGTCCCTTTGTATGAAGAGATTGCTTGAGCAGCTACGAATATATAATGAAACAACACACGGGAGTATAAAGTGGTTATTTCGTTGCGCAATATAAAAGGCACAGCCATGAGGGTCTGGGGTTCAAAGGCCCCTGAAAAATACAATAGAAATAATGAGTATAGACTAACATAATGACCTTAATTACCAGTCTCTTCTCTTATACTTATGATAAAAGGTTTAGTAAAAATATTTCTCAAGAATATTCTACTAACGTTGTTACGGGTTTTATAAGTAGGTACATTAATTACTGAGAGAACATTACTACTAAGGGATTCGTTTATGAAAATCCAACATAAAATACGATAAATTATAATATGATAAATTCGATTTGAACCCTATACTTACTGTTATTTAATATTAGACTATACGTATTTTACTAGATTCACTCGTCTGAAAATTAAAATTATTCACAAAAATGCCTAAAGAACTAATCGTTTTACAACTACTCATGCCTGACATTTGTTTATCATATAGCAAGTAGGTATACTTAATTAGTTATTTATCTTATAGCTCCTTGTGTTTCTAATTTCGTGATGGGTAAGTATCAATAAAACATTATTAATTTCTTTAGTCTGCACTACTATTGCTTTTCAAGTACCTATAAGTATTTGAATGAAGCTTTAAATAAATCAAACAACTTGTCTCGTCGGAGATCTAATTACTTAAACAGATTTCTCCCTATTGTGGAAGTAGCATTTGGCGTTTAAAGAATCGCCTACCTACTAGTATTGCGTCTGTTTTAGAGTAGTGTATCAAAAAGCTACCCATCAGTTACTTATCTGATTGAAGAAGTAAAGATAAGTAGGTTCTATATATTTAACACTTTTATCTTCTGTATCCTGTGATTATCGGATAACCCCAAAGATGTTAACTCTGTATTCTTCACATTAAAACAGGCAAATAATTTTATATTAATTTTATCATTATTAAACATAATAAAAAAAATATTATTGTGGCTTAAAAAATGTTTTTAATATTACACCGTAGCCAAAATAACAAAACGGACGTCGGTCTGTCCACAGACTTACTCAAAGTTCGGAACACAGATGCCGGCTGCTACATGATTTTGTGATAAATTTTTTTACTGCATCGTTACTACTATAGGTACTTATAGTTTTTATGTAATTATTGACTGGGATTAGAAATAATAGAAAAAAACTTTTAGAAAAACTTGTAACTCAAAAAATGATAATTTGTTAGACAAGAGCGAGTTGTTCTAAAATAGAATACTGAGCGAAGCGAGTGTTTTATCATACGAGGAGTAAAATTCCTTTGCTCCCGTGTGTGACTCGTAACTTTTCTCCTCACTATAGCGAGGAAACTCGAAAAGGGCGATTTAGTACGCATGTCGGTGAAATTGACAATGCAATGTTGACATTTCTGCGTTTTGTAACTAAGTCTTGACTACAGAAACTTTATATAATTATAATTAATTAACAACAGTTAAATACTTAATGGAATTTTAGGGCATATGAATTGGCGGCAAGGGCAGCAAATTAATTAAAGATTTGTGTTTTTCGCTAAATTGTCAAACAAGTTATTTAATTATATGTAATGTAGAAAGACACATTTATGAGTTTTGTTTCGTTTTGTTATCTGTCAAACTAATATTACTTCACGCTACGCTCCAAGGTCGTTACTTTACTCACTAGTGATTAAATGCTTTTTTCCCTCACTAGCTCGTAAAGTGCTCGTTTATCCTTTAATACGAACGTGTAAAAACGCATATTATTCACTTGTGTGGCAAAGTAATGATCTTGGTTTTGGAATAACAAAACGTAAAATGCTCATGGAAATTGTTCCATATTAATGATAATTAAATAATTTGTTTGAGAATTTAGTGTAAAATACAAACCTTTATATAACATGATGATTTTAACATATAAATCCTAAAATTCCATAAGTAACAATTGTTTTAGTGAATGATGATAATATGACTAGATGCAATCACAAAACGCAGAAAATGTCAACGTCAACATTGTCAAAGAATATTATAGGCTATAATCTTTATTTACCGACTCGAACACGCATAAAAATATTAAAAATAGTAAACTAAACAACTTTCAGGGTTTTCTAAGGAACTTTTCTGTTATAATTTTGTAAAAATAATGAATGAGAATGATTTAATAATGCATTGGCGTTGGTGTGCAACTACAGGAATGTGTTAAAATCGTGCTGCGTTTACTTTTTCGTAGTAAGTTTACTGCGACAAAATCTTGCATTAAATACATGATGCATTTGGAAAATTATTATCACTAACGATGATCTATGATAATGATGATTGTAATGTGAACAAATAATTACCTTTTTTGAGTTTCCTCGCTATAGTGAGGGGAAAAGTTTTGTGTTACACACGGGTGCAAATGTATTTTACTTCTCGTATGTTAAAACACTCGCTGCTCAGGATTCTATTTTAGAACCACTCGCTTCGCTTTTCAACTATAGAATCCTTTCGCTTGCTCGTGTTTCAATTTCATACTCGCGGGTAAAATACAACTTTGCACCCTTGTATAACAAATAACTATTTTATCCGCTATGATTAGTTACAGGACTTACAGGCCGTGCCAAAAATTATTTGCTTCATTTAACATCAAAAATACATGGTTGAAATCTGAGATTATTCGGTCTCACGATGGTTAGAAAAAAGGTGTAGTTATTAGGTAGATGGCTTTGATTATTCGCGACAACTTAGTCAATGTTCCACGAAAGATTGTTTGACCTGGTTACATTTTATTGGTGCTGTATTCTAACAGGCCGAGCTCAAATTTATAGCGTGTCTTCAATCATCGGTCCACGCCCCGGTGAGAGGCTCTTCAGCATCTAAATAATTAACTCGTTTCTAATGAATACAGATTGGTTCGGATATTAACAAGAAATCCGCCTGTTTCATACATACCTACATATTTGAAACATGCTGGTTACCCAGAAAATGTATGGGCACATGGTTAAACCTTATATTATAAATCACAAGCATGTTCAAGCTGCTAACTATTAACACACACCAATCAATCAGCAAGCATGATCCATTCAGATCACCTAAGTTTTCAACATTATCGTCGTGATATGTCGATGTTACGTGTGTTGCGACGGGACTAAAGGCGTATTGCACCAACCACACTCGACAGGCGGATTAACATTATCCAGCATATTACTTCGAAACTTCCCATATTAAATACAATTTGGCGTACGTTTTAATACGGACAGTTTGGTGCAACCCACTCTTAATTCCCGTTTTCTGCATAATATGATCAGACCGCACCACCGGCGACTATTGGAATACCTTTTTCAGTACATATTCATATTATGGTGTTACTACGGTAATAACTCTATCTAGGGCCATAGTAAACAATAGTTTTTGTACAACATGAGAGCAAAGTACGTATTTGATGCGAGTGTCAGTTTTGAGTCTTGAGCGTAGCGAGAGACTCGAAAGACACGAGATTCAAATAACTTTGCTCTCAAGTTGTACATACAACTTTTCACCTCAGCATGGAGAAAAGGAAAATATGTTATTAAACATTTATACGTGCCATCCCGTTATTTTTTGTTTTTGTTTTACCATTATGTTTGTAGCAGAAAGTACATAATTATAACTACTAAAAAAATGAAAGCTCATAAAATTTTATAAAACAGTTATAATTATTTAGAAATGAACTCGTGTCGAATTTCTGAACGCGATTCTGACTCGCCTAGTACCACGATATCCGTCCGTTTTAAAACGGCTGTCTTTCTCTCTGTCACACTTATGTATAAGAGCGATAGAGAGGTGGAACGACGGACGCCAATGTTATGTATGCTCGGTGGTAGGGGCCATATGCCGTTCGGATACTAGGAATCTGGTCCGATAAAATGCGTCGTCTAATACAACTGGCTGAATACGCTAGGATGCCATGAACGAAAAAAAAAATGCATATTATGACAATTTATAACGTAACATTTTTCATCTCTGTCTTTTTACTAACAAGTGAAAGAAACAAAAGAAAAAGTTGAAGTCTAAACGTCATGGAAAACAACATTCACTCAGTGAGCAAAATCGCACTTTGCTCACTGATTTCGCGAATCAAAAGAAGTCTTTTCGAGCTGCTGAGGTGAAAATTAATATTACCTACGACCTACGAGGGTACGAGGGCATTATAACTTTTGGGAACGTTTGTAATGGCAATTAAATACGATACCTATCTTTAGGAATTTAAAATTGATCAGCGTTCAAATCAACACCAAAACCAGGCGAGAAATTTACTGTTCAGTTTATCTTTCAATTATTTCCATTCATTTTTTAATTTCCTTTTTTTCTCATTCCTATCATAATTATATCCCTATCCCTATCAACCATGTGTTATCCCATTTTCTAAACATACGTGTTGAATGACCGGCACTTATTAGGTAACTAACCTATACTGTTATTTTAGGCTAACTACGAGCTGGCAAACCAATTGGCCGAATTCACGAGGAATGGAGTCCCTGCTTTGGAAGGGTTCGAGTTCACCGAGAATGAACGACCGCCGTACCGCTATCTACTGTGGGCCGAGGAGCGCGCCAACATCGATGGAGTTTACGACTGGACCCGTAAGTACTTTATTCGCTTTTGAACACAAAAAATTGGATGAGTATTGTCATCGAACGACAATACAATTAACCATGGTTTGAAGGTCCAGTTCGCTGCTTTCATTAAAGAGCTTAATGAAACATAAGTAGGTACCTTACGGCCCGGCCAAGACATTGGTCTGGCGACCAGCGGCGAGCGAATCCATGAGTCGGAGCGGGATGATGGGTACGAGAGGGAGCACCATACGTTTTCCGCTAAGCCGGTCGCCTTAGACCGATGTCGTGGCCGCGGCGTTTACAAATTTAATGACATTCGGAGCGATTTCCTTGTTTAGTCAAAAACTTTTACCAGGGTGCTTAGACAAGTTGCCAATCGCTAACGCTTAATCGTCAATCGTAAACGAAAGGCTAACTGTCTTTGTCGCACTAATATGAAAGAGTGACGGAGAGGGAAAACTACGCTACTCTACTAAGCGTTAGCGATTGGCAACTTGGCTAAGCATCCTGGTACACCTAATGATATAATTTTCCATGAAAAATCGTTTCTTGCGCCACAGACATACGTGATAAAATTTCACGGTGAGTTATTATAGTACATATATCAAAAATTCCTAGATTATATTTAACATAAATTTATGTTCCACATTTCTTTAATCTGCGGCAAATAATTTGTGACTAAATATCATGAGATATTACTCGGATGGATAGAAAAAAACAGTCAGACAAATGGACTAGATGAAACAATAAATATAATAGGTATTATGTTTTAAAATCACAATTGTCCTACTGAAGATAAATAGGTAACTTGAGCTGTACGGGTATAGGTACGGTACGATACCTCCGTATTTTTTTTTTCGAAATCATCAAATCAGAACTAGATTTTTTATTATACATTGTTGTCGTTAGCCAAAGGCTTTCCATGTGAATGCCATTCAAAACATTCCATTTCGTAAAAGTAGATGGAGACGTCTTACCGTCAATTTCAAAAAACCTTGTTAATTTAAATGAATATTTCGGTCGAGTAATTTCGAGTTATTTCTTCCTCCGTGCCCAATCTTGCCATGATTCCAATTACGCCAACCGTCTCTAGAAAGACTCGTAAACCTCAAAACCTCATACAATTTTCACCGACTGTGTGACAGCATAAACACCTTTGGCAGTGGAAAAAGCCGCTAAATAAAAAAAATGCCGATTATTTTATAACACTCATTAAAAATATAAATATGTATCTACGATAATAGTATTTAACGATGATTTTAAAGCGCGCCATGATGAAACAATGGAACAGTGTCGGGGCTCAGGCGTTTTCATTTGTTTTACTTGTACCTATTAGGTAGAAACTGTTTCTTCATGAACACTATTGATTGTAGGATATCGCTTTAACTTATATTTCGTTGGAAAGAACAATTGAATATAAGTCGGTATTACGGACAATAATATATGATGAATCAAATTAGTACATTACGACACAAGTGCGAAAAACATGAAATCCGAAACGAGTGGCGATGTTTAAAACACGACCGAAGGGAGTCAGTTTCAGTACAGATGGTGCTATTTTTACGCGCTACCTAGTGCGAGAAGTGGTTAATTTTATGACAGGTCAAAATCTTCGGAGTGCCATATGTACTGAAAAAGGTCTTACGTGTATCACGTGCGAAAAGGAAATTCGTAACTCGTGTCAATTTAAAGCACTGCTTTTTTAGCACTTGTATACTATTTTAATTTAATACAGTTGCTCCAATAATACTCCATGTTGGCTTACGAACCCGAAGGGCGAGTATCGCAATTGAAGACGTCGCGAGCATTTTTTGAACTAATAATACAAAGTTGCATACTATACTTTGTCTACGACTAAGTAGCATAGCATACATAGAACTTAAAAAATATCATATATTACTGAGCGCCACACACCTATTCCAGTTGTCACCAATAAACACACAGTATACGTACTTACATGATAACATTGATAACAATGATAACTCATACCTACCTGCAGTCCTGCATTCCCAAGAGGAGCAGAACATTACAAAATAATGATGAGGAAAAAAAAAATCATTTTAGGTACCTAGATTTTATGCACAAAGTTACGGACCCCGCTAATAAAATAACCCTACATCTCGATTACCTACATCCTCCATAAAATAACAAGAAATTCGAAATTCATGTAAGGATCTCAGCCCACCTCGTCTTAATTGATATATAATGAATAAGCTAGATTTAATTACATAATTATGTATGCTTGGAAACTTTAAGAGGCAGGTAATGAGTGATTTACAATTTCTGTGCTTCATCTCTGGCGGTTTACGTTACGGCTCAAGTGGTTAAATAATTTAACAAATATTTTTTTATCATAACCGAGAAGATTAAACCTCCAGTATATATTTTATTTCTCTTAACAGACATAATTCTAGATCTAGATCAAATTTGAACATGTCACTTTTCACTATGGTTGAGGTAACATTCACAAATAATACAATTCACTAACCGGAAATTAGGTTCAGAGTCATCGACGCCGCCGCCGGTCCACTAAATAATTCTATTCATTTCCTATAATAGGAAGTTTTAATATAGGTTTCATTGCACTTAACGCAAAATAGAGCCTGTTCGGAGAGTGTAGGCACTTTAGATGCATGGGTGTGCCTAGCTGCCAGGTGCCTTCTGTCCGCACAGACTACAACTTGTCATTTAGAATATTGTCACAAACGAGTGTTCTGTGAAAACGGATTCTATTGCGGACATTATATCTACTTAGGTGATTTCCCGTTTTATTATATTATTTTAAACATTCTACTAGATATTAACTTTCTAACAATGACGTGGGTATTTGCTGTGCGCGGTCACATTGAATTTGAAACACAATGATGATGCATATACATACAGCACTATGCATTCAAAGGTTAAAATAAAGCACACAAGTTATTTGATTTAAACATCAACAACTCATTTATGATTCAGTGACAAGTGGATATGGTACAAGTTGTTTATTAATTGAATTGGTATCTTATATGTACATATCTATATTTATGTACCTACATTCAGTGACATCAACATCGAATGAAAACAATGTAGAGTACTTAATAACTGATATTGAATTGAGAACCTGAGAACGGAACTATTTCACTTTTACACAGTTTAGTTCCATGTTCCTGATTGTATTTCACAATTAGTAATCATGAAAATTGAATTAAACCGGAAAATCTTGATTTGATTAGATAGATATATTTTATGTAGCTATATTTATATATTACGAGTATACATGTCGATATAATGTTATTGCTTAAATTCATAATGAATCGGCTTCTATAAAAATCTTGGTTAGGTACTCAATGAGTCATAAGTCCAAGAAGGTATCAATAGATCGAGGGCGAAGTAGAGTGATGGTAGCTGTGACACGATTGATGGCGGGCCTGCGACCTCGTTGCGGCAACACGTTCCTTCCACACCCGCCTGTGGCGCTCATTTATGAATGTTTATGAAATTTTACTATCTCAAACTGCCGTATTATCACAAGCAGATTTAATTTATTGGTAAAATTTTAATTAACAGAGTACATATGAAGTAAAGTGTTTAACAGCTTTTCACGATTAAAACGACCATTGAAATGGTTTCTGTATTCGTACCACGAGTTGGAAAGTAAAGAATTCGTTTTTACTCGATACGTAATGTATCATATGTATCAATGCTTTACGTACCGAGTTAAATCTAACGTAACCGTCGCTTGCAACGTCATGGTACGCTACTGTTCTCATACAGTGTCTACGATACTGGCTTTTATCGAAACCGAGGAATGCGATGCAGAATGAACATTATTCGATTCAAAATGCTAATTTTAAAAGTAATTAACTTTCAAAGAAAAGGTAACTGAGTAGCAATGTACTTCAAAATGGATCGTTAATTTGCACTTCACAATGACAGATCGCAGCGACTCACAACGTTTGACAACTAAGCAGTACACGCGTTACATTGATTGTTCGGAGGAAATAAAATTAATTGTACGATGTTAATACCTACTTGAAAACGATTGCTAGTAATGCGTATTATTAGCCATTTTCATAAAAGCCCGGGTCATGGACACACACTGTATACGAGTATATTCAGTGATTGTCTATAGGAATTGTAGTGTGTATTGTATGTGTAATTTACCTCTTAACCTTTAGTATCTATGCGTTAGTGTCAAGCAGTTCAATCAATGTGTAATGGACCACATTTGCTACTTATCCGAAAGGTTAATTGGTAGTTGTAGGAAAGCTTAGTTGGTACCCGACCTACGTACGATTCTGGAGGTTCCGGATTCGAATCCCGGCGATGTCCTCTATTTGTGTGTTTATCGGAAATATTTGTGTACATTAGTTAACTTACCGTGGTCCTAAGTCTATTTTTGTAAGAGGTCGTCCTATGATAGGTATTTATTTATTACCAATAATACATTATTTTTCTTATTGTAAAAATGTAGATTCAAATATTGCTCCCTTTTTGCAGTGTGTATTATCAAAGGGTTAAAAAAAAATCATTAAGGAAGTTGGAACTCCGCTCTTCCTGCCAGGAACACTGTTCTTCTTAATATAGAAATACCTGTGTATTTATACTTAATTAGGCGCACCAGTATATTACCTATTTTGTAAAAGGATCATTGTCAGTCGGAAAAACAAAAGTTGTCCAGTCGGTGGTCAAAAGTTAACAGCTTTTATAAGTCTATGCTACGATTTTATTACATAGGGTTGTAGAACGGGGAACCTAGTTGTACCATTAATTGTTTTATCTCAAAATTAATACACGAACTCCTTAACTTTATGTATGTCCACCGAAAAGACGATAAGTCGATAACATAAATCTGACAATGATCCAAAAGTGGTTGTTTTGAATACATATCTGTTCATATTAACTATGAACACAAAGATTTTTTTGAATACTTGATATACCTAGGTACCATTATTTACATCAATTCCAGATTGTAACAAAAAGCGTTCTGCTCTTCAAAGGCTTGAGAAAATTGTAATAAAACGTGAAACCTCTTAGCGTCGGTGCCGGTGCCTGTGTAATTTGATACAGTTTGTGCAACAAGAGAGAAGTAGTAGACTGAAGCGAGGGTTGAAAATTACCTATTGCAACCGAGATATTTCTTTATGGCTTCGTTCCAGCGCCAATAGTTTGAGGGTGAACTCGATTATGACTGTTCAGACGAATAGTAAGTAAACTAAGAACACATTGCGTATGAAGGGCGGTAAACAAGAATGCCGTTGTGAAGCCCTCACACGCTATATTTTGCATTAAACTCATGAGTCGTGAGGAAAAAAACTGAAAAAAACCTACGAAATACGCAATGTGTAGGTATACTTTGTTTAATGTTTCATCAATGTCTTCCCAACTAGGTAGGTTTAGTTTTTGGTAAACTTAAACCTGTTAAATAATTTGTCCACTATTATTACATCTCTTTAAAGTGACCTCACTGACCTTCGATGACTCGGGGATCTCGTCTCGCCGCGTCTCCCCGGTTGAGTAAGTAATCGTTCTGCACAAATATGTTTACCGAGCATTTCTTTTTGTGATAAAGCAATCAATGAAAAGCAAGTTTTGTTCAAGGATATTTTTGGATTATCTGTTATTTTTAAGTACTATTTTGGCAGTAGATAGGGCCATGCCTATTTCTTAGAATGTACCTATAATTTGTCAAACTTCTAAGTACACACGGTGTTCCCTGAGTCAGTAATAACCTCGAACATACCGCATAATTTATGCCGAGTGAAATCTGTAGGCTAATGATGGTACCGTGTTTAATCGTGAGTCGTTGTTGCCGTCTGGTTCAAACTAGTATGTAAGTGCGAAAGTGATGCGTAGCACGATAAATAGATAAAACGGGACCATCACAAGCCACCTGGACAGATTATGACCAAGTAAAAAAAACTAAATTTTATTGAAATTGTATCTCAATGCCTAATTAATTTGTATACATTTGTTAGTTAATTGGGGAAGTATTGTGTATTTTAACATCTTTCTGTAGAAATTATGGTCAATTAAGTAGAACCATGTCGTAAAACTGCATTTTCCACATGACATATTTGCCATGGCCAAAATCGACAATAATTATAAATTTTTCAAAGTATGGCAAGATGTGTGTGTCCACACACGGTTTCATAATAATTTTGCTTTTCCTTTCCAGTAAATAATATTAGAAACCCTAGTGTAATGCAACATTTTAGCTACTGCCACTTTTCTGAGAGAGGTAAGTACGGAATTACTAACGAGACTGTTAGAAGCCCGACGCCGTCATGCGGAGGGCTTTTAATACGCGAGTTAGTATTCCGCTTAACGACCGTGATGCATACAATGTTTTTCATCACACTTGCCGACAAAAAAATAAGTTTACGAGTATAGACATAATATTATTAAATGAAGTACTGACATTTCTATTACTCCCTAGGCATTTCATTTTTCTATTACTCCCGCTACGCACACAAGCAATGGCGCGCTTAGACAGCAAGTGTGATGAAAAAGAAATTACTTTAGACCGAATCACTTAATCGAACAGAGAGCTCAGATGGACTTCGAAATATAACAAAAATTGATAAAAAAAAATCTTAAAGCATGGGCATCGCGAAACTTTAACAAAGAACAAGCCTGGTACACCGATATTAAAAATGTGACTTCATCATTACTACAAAAAATATAAAAAAACACTGCTTTTGCAGTAACGGATGTCTCGGTGAACGAGCTATAGATAACTTTAAACATTTTTAGCAAAGTAACTATTATTATCACAGTACCAATAGCCAAGCATATGAAATGTAATGAGCAAAGGATGTTTGTTTAAAAAGTTTTCCTACAGAAGATAAAATTAGTGGCAAGAAAAATGCTTACATCAGTTTTTTCGACATCAATGGATAAAGTACCATAAAACTGAAGTTATACACTTTGGATTCAAGTAGTTTTTATCTTGCATGAATCCTTATTAAAATGGATAATAAGAGACGTGAATGTTTAAGAAAATAATAATGTTATTATTTATTTAATATAACATTTAACTTTGTTCAGATTTCATTCCGCATACGTTATACCGTTTGTAAATCTAATACGGGTGTTAAATTAAACCAAGCATGGGATTCATCAGTTTAATCATGGATTACGATGGTTTTTTTTTATGTTACACTTAATTATGACGCCGGATTTTTTTTAAGATTTCTGGAGCATCAATGTAGGTAAGACATTAGAAGACATTTATTTGATATTCATATGACAGTTTTGTCATCTGCTTTTGAAATTAGGTGTCAAGGAGCGTTTAACTTTGAGTGTGTTGCTCTACATTGTGCGCCGAATTATTTTGTATAGATAATTTTGTTGCTCTAATTTTAAATAAAAGTTATTTAAATGTACTTATTATGTCCTTAACTAACACCCGTTAAGAGCTTCGCCCGTATGAGCCTTACACCCTGTATGAGTGAGTAATTCTGAACAACTTAAATTAAGGGACCAACGCTGAAAACGTGAAAAAAAAATCAGATACAAAATGTCGCGATCACGTTTCCGTATTCAAAATCCCTTTTTATTAGTATCTGAGGAAACACCGTGTATACTTAGAGGTTTGAAAAATTGTAGGTATAGGTACATATTAATGTAAATTGTAAGTAATGCATAGTGGTAATTGACCAACCTTGACGTTCGAGCACTCTACAGCGTTTGGCTATTACAACATACGCGCCTTTAGACCTACATAAATGTAGGTCTAAAGGCACCTAATAATAGGATTATTGTCATTATCATTAAGTATCGTAACAAATATCTGAAATTGACAGCAGTTATCCTAATCGGACTTGGATGCTAATGGACATAATACTTTAATGAAAATGCATAATTTGATGGATAGCATAGTCATACGTATGGTGTGGTGCTAAGTATAATGTAATGTAGTAACATTTACCGTCACTACACTAATTTATGATTGGGTACAGTCAAGTGCAAAAATAAGTATCGAAAGAATCCGTTCATAAATATGTTACGACGTTCTTATTACACAGAATTAGAGTGCACTGGGACATATTTTTGAACGTTTTTGTATACCCCTTATTTTGTCTTCGACTGTACCCTCACGGCTCGCGCCGCGCGCTTCCTGCTCGCGTGCGGAGCAATAGCCCTACCATGAGTTACCGCCACGTTAAGAACGCGCGTTTACTTTCTATACATCCCGCTCGCACTTGCGTATTGGCGTGAGCGAGCCGGATAGAAAGCAAACACGCGTAAACAACGCCGCGGAATCTCATGGTAGGTCTACTGGCCCCACACCAAGGCCTCCCACCGGCCGGAATTATAATCGAACACGGGCGCGAAGGGGATCTAACCAAACATAGAAGGTCGCCAATAAATGGCCACTCTGTAACAGTGATAGCTTTTCAATCGATAACTATCAAATTACTTGCGATTTAATGCAGTCTTAAGGTTCCCGTACTTAATATATTGTAATCGTTTTCTTATCCCTTCGTATGTGGTCTGACCATGAAAAATTTACTACTACTAGTTGTTATTATGCGACCTTATCGGTAAACAAAAACTGCAAAACAATGTTAATACGAAAACAAGATATTCGTAATACTAATAAGTAAGTACCGACTACCGACATAGGTACAAGTCAAATATGTGAAGAAGACGCTGCGTAACGTAACATACCTATAGGTACACATTATTATACTTATTTGCGAACCGCGCTTGCATACTATTTATGTTATGTTATGTACGAGTAGGTACGTATTTTAAAGAAAGGACTATATCTAGGAGTGACAGCTAGCGGAGTAGGTACCTATTATTGGACAGTGAAGGTGCGGCCACTAACTTGTAAGTCAAGCCAGGACGCATAGAATAGATTCAATTGTGGTTTCTAAAAAGTATCAGATATAAAATAATTATAATTAATGTGGTACGGCTCATTCATGAGCATTTTACTTTGTATTATCTGTTAAACTAACGCTACTTCGCGCTACGCTCCAAGGTCATTAGTGTGATTACTTTGACTCACATGTGAATAAGATACGTTTTTACCCGCTCGTATTAAAATATAAACGTCCGTTTTACAAGCTAGTGAGGGCAAAAAAGTGATCTACCTAAGTACTGTTGGCATTGGCACAACAGAAAGGATGTACGTTGTGTGTTATTCTTATTAATTGAAGCCATAATTAATGTACTAAGTAATATAAAAACCTAAATACCTATAGGTTATTTAATGATTTTATTAGGGAAGACTTCAGTACAAATTGTATGTAGCGTCCAATGTGTACCTAGCCTTACGGTTACCGCGGTTGTGAAAGACTCGTAAATGCCGCGACGCCTAGTCGCGGGTGCGTCGGTTTTAACTGTTGTATACGTATTAATAGACAATGATCATAAAATTTACGACAACACTGTCTTATCAGACTATATCATGCCAAGAATGTGCTAACGGATTAACCAGTTCGTAGATAAGTTTAAGTTGTTATTATTGACATATTTTTGTGGTTCTGCTTCACAATAAATAACAGCTTGTAACATCTCTAGTAGGTATCAGTTCAATACTAAATTATCACTCGTTTAATTAAAGACTGTACACGATAAAATTTGGCCATGTTTTACTTGGATTATCTTTTTAAGATAGCAACTTCAATGAGTTATTTATTTTGAATAATCTGTTGGTATTATAGTATATAATAAAATTAAAGTAGGTACTATTAAAATGTTTGGGCGTATACGAGTAATCGCGAAATATACTTTAAGCTACCGTAAAGCCGGGTTACTTTGGCCCTAGGGGGTAACTTTGGCCCAAAATTAAGTTTATCATAAAACCAAAGCATCGCATAAATTACATGATGTATTGTTATCAGGCGTTTTAGGTATGAATTTTGCATCCCGACACATACTAATACTGTTAATTTTAAATAAGTCTGCCCGTCTGTCGAACTTTTTGTCTATCACATTTTTACGCGAAAACTGCTTAACCGAATAACACGAGAGTGGCTATGAATATACTTTAAGATATTAGGAACATCATGAAGTAAATAACTAAATAGGTTTTAATAAAAAAAAAATCTTTAATGGAAGTTAGGTATCTAAAAGTTGCAAAAAGCACAGCATAAAAATGTTATATGCCGATGAAATTCAGGACAAACGTGAGAATTAATCGAAATAAGAAGTATGTGAAAAGACTTTTATGATGGAGTTGTAAATTTATATCATAATAATTATTTTAGTTTGCATTTGTCATTATGATGAAATCTTAATTTTACTGCAATAAAACAAACAATGTGTAAGAGGAAGTGGTGCTATTTTATACGTTATTTGTCTAAACATGTTACTTATTTTCATAATTAATAAGCGTTACGCTACAACACGAAAATAAGTCATGGGCCAAAGTAACCCTCCCGAAGATATTACTTTAGCCCAAACTTTACGAAACAGAAAAAAAACTTGGGTATTATTTTATTAAAGAGAAAGTGTGTCAATTACTTGATTACACTCTTAACTTTACTTCTGATTTATTAATTCTAACATAAAGGTGTTGTATTTCAATTAAATCGAATGAGAAGTAAAACACATCATTTTTTGGGACAAAGTAACCCGGCTTTACTGTACCTACTTAATATTTTTGTACAGAGCTTTTTGATCACCTTCCTTCACCTCTTACCACGGCGCCACAATGTATTTATATTTATAGAAGGCCTTTCAAATGTCTTTGGCTCTTCAGCTTACTATAACAATCTACAATGTGCCTATTTTGAACTTAGGTTAGTCAGGAAAGCTTTGTGCTCCGAGCACCAAATGAGGTTTTTATATGGGATGCGATTTTATGTCAAAAAGTAAAAATACCAAAATTTCAATACCTCATAATCAGGTAAAATTTCAAAACAATACTAAAATAATTGGTGGTTGCAAAAAGATGATATAATAAGGTATAAAATCTATTTCTTAAAACAACTTTAGACCATTATTTGGAATCAAAAACCGGTAAAATGTGTCAGAAGGACGTGGACAAAAAAGTGTAGGGACAGTGCAACGTGTGAAGGAAAACTCGACGACGCCGTATTATTTTAATATGGTCGTATTATATTATATACTTCGATATCCACTGATTATTAAAACGAAAACGTTGCTTAAATATAAGCATTTGTTTGGCAGGTAAACGTACTTTCGATATCAGTATAAAGTTTTCTGATATCTCTCATGTTTACGGAATTATGGCCTGTAAACACTTATTGATTACACCCTGTATAAGTATTTTAATTTCAATCTAAACTATTTATTGGTCGTAGTACCTATCCAGCCGAACTGGACATTATGGATCTAAAATGCAAAACTTATAGGTAGGTTCTATTTAATTTTATTATTTAATACCACATCTCGTATTGTCATGAAACTCATGAAATTTTATAAATACAGTAATACGTATTACTGTATTTATAAAATTTCATTAGTTTCATGACAATACGAGATGTGGTATTAAAATAAGAACGTATTCATAATTTTCATATGGAGAATTGAACTTGCGGACTTATTCACATCCAAAGATTCACCCATATAAAATTCATGAAATTTTATAAATACAGTAATACGTATTACTATATTTATAAAATTTCATTAGTTTCATGATAATACGAGATGTGGTATTAAAATAAGAACGTATTCATAATTTTCATATGGAGAATTGAACTTGCGGACTTATTCATATCCAAAGATTCACCCATATAAAATTCAGATCCTAGTAATTAATTACGTAAAATCATGATTTAGTTTTAAATACTCTGTATATTTAGTTTTAATTACCCATCCTTTGTTACTATATTTTTGTTAATAAATGATTTTCCCTCCCCTAATAAAAAAAAAAAAAAAAAAAAAAATTACCCAAGTTGCCATTCTGCAATCGTATAGCTTCCACAAGAGATAAGTAATAAATGTATGAGAATGACAGATTCGAACAAAAGTCACGTGACCATTTCCATACATTAACACGTGACTTATCGTGTATCGTATACGATTACAGAATGGCGTCTTGGCCTTCAGGCCAGGCCTGCTGTGCTACGACTACGTCGTGTAGTACCTTAATACTTTCATTGCGGAAGAGTGCTACGCGCTACGCTCGTAGCCGATCCTGTGATTTTTCCGCTTTGTAGCGAAAATGGACATCCTACAGAGAGCTCCCCTCGGGAGTTCCCCGCGCTCAAAGTATTAAGCCGTAGCGCATAGGTATAGGTAGGTGCATAAACTTAGGAACCATCTTTCGAAGAAAGAGGAAGAACAATAAAGGTGCGTTCAAACCATAAGAGCATTCGCTGTTCTATCCCCCGTTCTACGAAATCAACCAATCACGTTTTGTGTAACGATCGAACGTAGAGTGGGGGGTTAGAATAGCGAATGCTCTTTTGGTTTGAACGCACCTTAACAACCTTGATAGAACAATTTTTGATGTTGAAGTATATGGAAATTATGGAATGGTAGTAATAAAGTAGGGGATAAAATTCGTCAAAATACGAAAAGGTCATTAAGTAAGGTGGTGAAGACCTCGGGGGTGCCGGGTCGTATAGATGCCGGGCTATAATAGAATCACTAATTGCCATGAAAGTTAATTGACTGCTTTCTTATTGCCTTGGCTTGGCTAATTTTAGCCCTTCAAATTTTGATTAAAAGCCACGCTTTGAATAATCCAACGATGACTACTTTAGTACTTTACTTAACAGTGGTAGGTATAATAAGGGTACGTACTTAAATATAGTCGGTCGCTGTTATTTAACCTGAGAATTTGAAGAACCAATAGTATGTTTTCTAATGTTTCATTTACTTTATCAATCGATGTTGTTTATTGTCAATATTAATTATCTAAACGGTGTTCATTAGATACTAGTAGTCTTGCACACACCTTTATATACTTACATAAACTGAACGACTTTTAGTACGGTACTATCCCTGAAATCGCGTAAAATGTGGCAAATAGCTATATTCTGTAATAACGAATTTCTGTAATAAAATTTACATTTACTTTTTGCTTACATTGTGTTATAAAGTTGTCCACAAGGAGGCAACCTTAATTATGAACACTTACATGCTACTTGCAATACTTTATCTACGACAGCTAAATCGGATAATTTAGGATTAAGATAAACATTTCGGTGGTGGCAGAACATAGTCGTTGCGTATCTCACTAAGAAATAAAAAAATCGGTCATAAGAGTAGTTGATAAGAGTGTAGGGTTCCGTAGTTATTCAAAAACTATGGACCCGCGGATCAAAAGTTAGAGGGGGAGTGGATATTGTTTTATTCTGGAGTGGTTATCTCTAAAAATATTGACTTAGAATATAACTTTCATTTGGGACCCATATTATTTTTAAAAGACCTTTTCAACAATAACCGACACTATAGGATTACAGCAAAATATAAAAATCATCCCACTTTTACGAATAGGGGCGGTAACATTTTTTTCTGCCACTTTGTCGGCGTGATCAATATATATGTTATACCTGTACTAAATTGCAAATTTCTAGTAAATGGCCAATCGCCAATGAAAGATATGGTTAAACTATAAAGGTTCCTAGTTTACTACAGAACCCTAAAAACAACTGTGTTACAATGTTCTATGAAATTCTATAAGAGTGGTGTTAAGGGTGTAAACATAGACCATGGTACCCAGTACCTGTCTACAATATTCTGCCTACACTAATTACTACAACCGAATATTCTCTGTCTTCTTTCTCCACAAACTGTTAGTCAAGACAAGAGGAATTTTTATACATCTCAAAGACATTGTGACTCCGGAATTTGCTATAAAATGTGTCTTCGAGTTTAGATTTAGGAAGATGCATTATCTTAAATCGTCTTTTACGCTATCATTTTATTATACAGATATGTGTAAATCTAATACGGGCGATACATTAAACCAGGCATGGAATTCATCAATGTAATCATGGATTACGAGGTTTCTTTAGTTCCACTTAACTATGACCGCACAGATTTTTTTTAAGATTTTCGGAGCAGCAGCAATGTAGCTATGAACATTAAATTTGTTAATATTGATATGGTAGTTATGTCATCTGCTTTTGAAATTAGCTATCAACGAGCGTTTAACTTGAGTGTGTTGCTCTACATTGTGCGCCGAATTATTCTGTATGGATAGTTTTTTTTCTCTAATTTTAAGTAAAAATTATCTAAATGTACTTATTATGTCCTAAACTAACACCCGTTAAGGGCTTCGCTCGTATTAGACTTACACCCTGTATAGGATAGGTCGGTTGCTTCAGCTCTCCTTTGTTCTCTCCACGTAATTCATCGATCAGGGATGAGGGCGGGAGAACAATGCAACGTCTTTGTCCTGTTGCTGTTCGCAGCGCGACTCCGTTGGCGCTCGCTGGCATGTGAAGCGATTTACAGGCGCTCATCAACTGACGTCTATACGCTACCCAAAATAGCACCCTTCATTACAAAATAAACCTCATTATTTAGGCAATCACTTCATAAACGTCTTCTGACCTAACAACCGCTAAGTATTGTTTGTCCCTTTCGGTCTTATAGACATCGATAAGAGTAAAAGGGACAAACAATACTTCGCGATTTGCTAAATTGGGAGACGTTTATGAATAACGGGGTAAGTGTGGTATGTTTCTTTCTTAGGAAAGCTTTTTAGTGGTGCGGCACATTTGCTAGGACCATCCATCTGAATTTTTGTTATCGCATGTAATTTAGTACCGATTACCAAACAGCTTACTATTGTGCATCAAGGGAGGTAAGTACGGAATTACTAACGAGAACTTTTAATGACTCGAGTTAGTATTCCGCTTACCGACCGTGATGCATACTATGTTTTTCATCACACTTGCGAGCAAAAAAATTAGTTTTAATACAAAATATTATTCTATGACGTACTGACATTTCTATTACTCCCGCTACGCAAACAAGCAATGGCTCGCTTAGACAGCAAGTGTGATGAAAAATATATTTATCAGATAAATGTTTGTTGTACTTTTCTTGTATATGCCTGGGAAAAAGGATATTGATAATTTTATCAGACGGATAATATTCATCCGGGAACCGTGAAATAGCCCGTAGGTAAGTAAATATTATGTACACCTACTGGAGTTGTAACATCAGCAGAAATGCTCAAGAGCTTATGTATTATGAAGGCAAAAAGGGATATCACATGTATTATGGATCCTGAAGCCGAAAACAGGTTTTTTACGCCCAATGTGTAGGTACCTATCTGGCTCCTTAGGTGCTATACACAGATTTCGTATACCGATGATTTCGGCACATGGCTATGATATTATGTAGACTCACCTACATCCCGTTCATTCTTAATTGTCTTATCTAGAAAAGACCTAAGTATAAACTCTTTCTGACCCACTTAAAAACCGACTTGAACCGATTTCTATATGACTCCATCATCAGACCCCAACTTAGTGCCAACGGAGCTGTTTCGGTTTATTTTGAAATCGGTTAAAAAAGAATTATCGATATCGGTTGGCGTGATATTGAGCTAGTTATCTATCCATTTGTAGTAAACCAGGAACCATACCTGGAACCAGGGTTCATAGAATATTTTAAAATAAAACTAGTTTGAACATGATAATCAGCTTAGCCGTTTTATAATAACTACGGAACCCTACGATGACCTTGGCCCGGCATGCTCTTGGCCGGTTTTTATCTATACTTTTGTTTTACCGTTTATTACATTAAAAAAATACGACATAGGTATTAGAAATACAAAGGCATTGAAATCCCATGATTGTAACTGGAACAAACCGTGTAAGTATACAGGGTGGAAAGGGACGACGTTCCTTCCCACTGCCGACCGAGTCTACCAACCATTACGATCAACTTTCAGTATGGGACTAACCTCGAAATATCTTGAAAAAATTTTAACCCCTCATACAAAGTGAGTGATTGGTTAGAGTTCAATAGTATGGAAAAGTCAATTTTCCATGTACGCTTTCGATGTTGGTCCCATACTGAAAGTTGATCGTAATGGTTGGTAGACTCGGTCGGTAGCGGGAAGGAACGTCGTCCCTTTCCACCCTGTATACACATAGTATACTTTTTCTTTTAGTCACACTTTACGTCTTAGTCCATAGATGTAAGTAGGTAGTCTGTCTTAGGTGCAGGTAGTTCGTCTATACTTTGTACGGCGCGTAGGTATAAGGATAGGAACGAAGTACTTAACAAAGAAGTACAATTAATCTCGGAATCCTAATAATTTCTCCTTTACGCGCGAACGACACTGCCAAGTCGTAGCCGCACACCAACGGAGTGTGCGCTGAATGCTCTGAAATTACCCGCTATATATCATCACCACCGCGGTCCTTTACACGGCAGAACACCTTAATCGAGAAGCTTGCAGGTTACAAACCTCCCTATTAACGTGTTCTTACCTAAATTTTATTAGCTATCTAGACATGCTGTTTACAAAAACTATGCGAAATATGTAACATTGTACAAAACATATTGGAACACTTATTCATGTCATTTTGCTTAAATAATTCATAATGAATACGAATACAGATACCATTATTTCAATAATCATAAATCATAACGAGAAGCGTAACGATAGTTTCTAAAACAGTAACTTATTTTATTGTAGTATAGGTGCTCGTGGTCTTTCTTAGATAAAGTTTCTGTCGATAGAAGTTGAGAATAATGTAATAGCGTTAAAACAAATAACCATATAATATAACCACTATTTTATTTATATAATGATTTAAGACAACGTAAAAGTCGATTAAACACATGAATTCCGATGACGTTCATTGGTAACTTTGAATACAAGGTTAATTTACGAAAACATTTTTCGTAACTTTTATTGACCGCGACTTTAGTCAGGTCGCGAGTCGATATTTTTCTCGGTGTTTAATCATATCCTGTCCTATGTAATGTTCCTGTCTAAGCGCGTCATTGCTTGCATGCATAGCGGGAGTAATAGAAAAGTGAGATTCCCAAGGGAGTAATTGAAATATCAGTACGTCATTTAATAATATTTTGTCTTAAAACTTATTTTTGGTCGGCAAGTGTGATGAAAAATATTGCATGCATCACGGCCGGTAAGCGGAATACAAACTCGAGTCATTAAAAGACTCTCGTTAGTAGTTCTTCTAACACTCTCGTTACTTACTTCCCTTGATGCCCAATGTACTATTTCACCATTATTAACATAACTCAAAGTTTTCAATGTAACTGATAATTTATTACTGTATGAATCGCCATTCCATCGAAAAGCCAGTTCGGCGGGGCACCTGCTGCTGCCGGCGCCTGTAGTTCAATATCGGAGGTTTATGTAAAGTCTCCAACTCGCATCGAGTACCGATTTAGCGATGAAATGTAGACAGGTAGCAGGCCGCGGGGTGAGCGAGGCTCAGCTGGCCTGTCCCGCCTACACAAGCTTTCGCTTATTTATTATCCTCTTTAGACGGAAACCCACAAGCGAATAACTCTCTGGTTATACCTGTAAACAAAAGGTAACGATATTGTCACTTGGAATAATTACAAAATTTAAAACTAAGCATTTCCAGAAGCAAAACACGTAATAAGATTACTTTTTGAGACAGGGTTTCCTCCGGATTTGTACAGCCCGCGGAGAATATTTTAAGTATGTATAAGTAGGTACCTTTATAAAAATATAAACCTACGGCGAGTTAGCGTTTGAAAGAAACGAAGGAAATGGAAAAGGGGTGAGAATTGTAATGCTACAATCATTGCATGCGTGTCAATTTATTAGAATAATCTAATTGAACAACGAGGCGATTTTTGGATCGTATATAAAAGGCTACTAAAGACGATCACGCTGAAAAACTTTCACTAGTCATTAACTCACAATTGGGATTTTTTTCGCGATTTTACTCGATAGTGTGACCGACCCTAATAGCCTGTTCACTCCTACTACGCGAGCAAACAATCCCCGTTTGATAATCATATGATTAACAAACGGGGATTGCAGTCGTAAGTCTTAAAAAGTTTATTTGAACACTAACCTTGTAAATTATGTTATCCACTAATCCAATTAGGCACTGAAATTAATTAATTCAACTGAATAAACAAATACGGTAAAAACGTGACCCGCTCTATTCATTGCAGAAATTTAATTTTACTATCGACTACCGACCACGAACCCTGTAAAGTGTTCGAAACGACGGGATGAAGTTAAATTTAATAAAAATACGCAAATTATTCATCCGTTTTATAGTTTTATTGCATATTATATATTATCGATTCTAATGACCTTAACTAAAACATTATTTTTGTAGGTTAAAAGATTAAAGGACTTATAAGCACCTAAGTAAGTACGTACTATATTATTGGATAGAGCTTTCCTGTTAGTCTTAATTCGACAATCGCTCCCCTAATCATTTGATATCGAAAACTGTTTTGAATTCTGAAAGAATGCCTAATCCAATTCTATGAAATCAACTTTTCGATATTCATTCGCTATCAAAGCTATAAGGATAAGTAAATGAGATTCGATTTATGAATCGCTTAGACGATGTTTATCGTCTAAGCGATTCATTCATCCAATTATTTTGAAGTGACTGCTTAATATGTCCTTCTATTTCACAAAAATAAACATAATGTATTGTTTTACATAGATTATAATGACCTTATCAATCTGGGGGCAGCAATAAATTAGAATTTTATCCGATATGGATTACCCTGTAAATGGGTTTTGGACTCTTTTTCTTATTAATAATATACCTAAGTACCTATGTTAGGAAATAAATATATAAAATCAGCCAAGTGCAAATTCAACGGCCCTACCGCGAAAAACGAAATTCGTAAATTTCGAGGATTAGTCTCTCTCACTCTAATGACGCCTTCGTTTGAGTGACAGAGAAAAAGCCTCGAAATTTACGAATTTAGATTTTCGCGGTAGTAGGCAAGATTCCGTGCTTTCAATATCTAAACGTATTTTTTAATAAATCTGACCCGAATTTGACTGTGGTAACTAAAAACGTCAGAGTGTTTACGTACGAGTATGTGATCTATTAACATTACCGCTTTAGAGCTACAGAAATAAGAATCCGTAGTAAAATGTGAACTTAAACGGTCTAGTGTAGGTATACGAACGAAGCTATGAAGCCATGATGAAGTTCATAGTTTCATACACAATTACACACGAATATTGAGTTTTTCTATGATAATTTAAAATACCATATACTTATAGGTTTTTCTGCAAACTATATGTAATATAATGCACCAATAGAACAGTTTGCGCTAGCGTGCCCTCTTGTAGTGTACCTATAGTGTTTTATGGTCACGTGGGAAGGACCCCTATACGTATAATACCTATCTTTTTTTTTTTTTTTTTTAAGTAGCCTCTATTGTGTCCCACTGCTGGGCAAAGGCCTCCCCCTTACTTTTCCAAACTTCCCGATTTAGGGCTATTTCTGGCCAGTTGTTGGAAAATGCATCCAGGTCATCCCGCCATCTCTTCTTAGGCCGACCAATTCGCCGTTTCCGCTGCGGTATCCACTCCGTAGCTACTTTTGCCCACCTCTGTGGATGCATTCGGCGAACGTGACCAGCCCAGTCCCATTTCAGCCTGGCGGTTTTTACTCCTACGTCGACAATGCGAGTTTTGGAACGCAGGGTAGTGTTACGGATCCGGTCAATCCGTTTCACTCCAAGCATGCTGCGCTCCATGGCTCTTTGGCAGACCTTCAGCTTGACCTTTTGTAACTCGGTAAGTGACCAGGTTTGGGCTCCGTAAGTCAGAACTGGCAGTATACACATGTCGACGAGTTTCCGTTTGAGGGATATAGGCAAGTCTCCCTTCATTAGGTCTTTGAGAGACCAATAGCTCTTCCAAGCGTTTTGGATCCGTCTTTCGACTTCTTTATCCTGTCTTTGGCTGAAAGATACTATTTGTCCTAAGTACGGATACTCGTCCACATAGTGTATGTTCTGCCCGTCAACCTCAATCTTGCGTTTCTTGCCATTGGTCATCACCAGAGTTTTAGACCGGTTCATTTTGAGGCCAACCTGAAGGCTTGCCGAGCAAAGATCTTGTAGCATTGTCTCAAGTTCCTCCGCTGAATGGGCAAAGAT
>JALPQI010017835.1:0-27040 GCA_025490895.1 Thaumatotibia leucotreta
TAAATTACAATCTTTTATTATACTGGTTCACAAATGATAAACCTCTGTCGTGAGAAGAACCAGCAAGAAACTCAGACGGTCTTACATTTTCCAAACTTTAAATAATCACAACAAGTACACACTTAAAACAACACTATAAACTATACTGATAGAAAACGACTGGAGAGTTATAAGCTTGCGTCCATGCATCATTTACTCAATCCTGGAATGCTTTATTCCAACTCTAAATCAAGAATGAATCCCTGAATACTGCGCTAGTGACCTTTTATACCGTGCGCTCACAAACTACTCCTTCATAGGCGGGTAGATCCCAACATGACGTTTAATGTCTACCTGCATGGACCAAGCAAAGAACATCTCAAGCAAAACATTGCTTATCGTTTTCTAGATTTTATCACTCTTAACAAATTAAATGTAAACATTGCAAATAAGACTATTCTTATTGTAAATAAGACTATTCAGACGTTCGACGACTCGACATGTCGTACACGTCTGCGCCAACTGAAGCATGTCTCCGACACGGCCATACTGACAAGACAAGCGTCCTCGCTTGTATCTGAAACAAACACGTACACCAGTAGTCTTTGTTACCACTCGGTCACTCCTGACCAAATTATCTGTCTACTTAAAATCATCTCAACTCAAGAAAAATAATTTTAATCTTTGCAACTGTATTTAGGATCACTTATGGTCAATTAATTACCACCAATTTCAAATCTAGAGCAAACAAGTATCATCTGGCTTTCCTAGCCACATTTTACGTAAAACATTACAGAAAACTTTCGGAAGAATATAATCTCATTCGTGGCCTATTGGTTATCACATAACCAAACACATTACGCGCGTCGATCGCGATCGCTGATTCATCCCTATGACACTACGGTCTCTAAAACGCGATCTCCGCCAGAGCCTGTCGCGCACCGCGTACCCACGGACTACTCACAGGCAGACACAACGGGCTACGGCTACGATCAAGCCTCTGGTACGGTCAACCCATTCTGACCTCAGTACATAATGGGGTAGAAATGACTACTGTTACATTTTACGAAATAAAATTTGAAACAATTTTACACACGATCATTTCGAACTCCTCTTCTATAACCTGTTAGAGCATCGTAGGAACATCTTACAATCGTCCACATGATTCTATACACATCTACCACTGTAGCAAGGTACGCAGGTAAAATCACCAACTGTTATCAGAAATACTGTAAGCAAACTCGTCGTCCTCAGCAATGTACACAGAAAAACAATCTACAGTCATCAACATGTCACAAAACACCCGCTATCCGAGTAAAGTACACGGACACATTCCACCTTCAACCTTCAACCTTCAGCGCAGTCACTGACTGACCTGAGTTTAACTGACTGACCTGAGTAAATAAAGTTTGCAAGAACACACTTTAACTCTTAACATCATTGTTGGCAAGCTCATCATCCACGACCTTAGCAAGGTACGCAGGAATACCATCTACAGTCACCATTAATACTGTAGGAACACTTCATCTACGACCTCAGCGAGGTACGCAGGAATACCATCTACAGTCACCATAATACTGTAGGCACACTTCATCCACGACCTCAGCTAGGTACGCAGGAACACTCTGCCGTCATAAGCTAAAAGACCGTCTTTTGACAAAAGTTACTTTCGAGATAATCGCGAAAAACCTTGTTTTTGTAATTTCTACGAAATGAAACAACTTTTTCCACTTTTTTCTTTTGTATGTGGAAGCTACATATACATATGAACGTACAAAAAACGATTTTCGTATGTACTTTATTACATTCGTTTTTTTTTCATTTAACAAAAATACTTTTAGCTTAGTTTTACGCTTAAAAATCTGTAGGCCGTACTAACCTAAAATGCAGTAAAAACACGTTATACGGCAATTTTTATTAAATATCTTAAATAAATAATAAACAAATATCGTGGGAAATCTTACACAAATTGACATAGTCCCACAATAAGCTCAATTAAGGATTGTGAAGTGCGACTATATACTAAATAGTATATCTATTATTACATAAAGATTAAAGCTAATATGATTGTAATACTTAAATACACATGTCTTTAAGTATTAAATTCATATTAGCTTACCGCTACGACCAAGAAATGTATATTTGTGATAAATAAATACACAAATAATACCCTCATCGGCATTTCAACTCGGAACCTCCAGCTTCGTAAGCAGGGTCACTACCAAGTAGATTACCAAGGCTAACAACTATTTGAATCAAAATTTATAATCAGGGACAAAAAAGTTATACAAAACAGATATAATAATTGTTCTCAGACTTATGTTTTGAATTAAATATTTTATTTAAAATCGTTACTTTATTTTAATTATAGTTACTTGTGTTACTCGTAAGAATTTAAAGTTTTGTTTTTATATTTACTAAATTAGTAATCTCGTTTGTGTTATTCTCAAGTATAAATATTATTACAATGAATGCTTCTTTAATTGTCTTTGTTTCGAATATGTACGTAAATTATTTGGGTAGAATATTTAAAAAAAGAACATTCAATTCCTTATCATAATTATCTGTGACAACGTTGATTAGTATACATGTATATGTTTTAGACAGATACCTACTTCAACTAAAAACCTATTTAGGTATTAGTAACAAAGGCAATCAAGTTAGCATTTGTCACAGTACTTTTAAAGCTTAACAGTATAACATAATTACATTTCTCATTCAGTAAAACATCAAAAATAGCTTAAATTTCTTTAATATGTTTACTTTGTTAATAATTAAATATTGGTAACCAAAATGAAAAATTTCTCATAAAGTTTTGGAATTTAAGAGTAACTCACAGAAATAATTGTAAAACAATATGATGTCCCAAGTTGGTGAGATCCAAAGTTTTTTAAAAAGTTGAACTTCAACTTTGACAAAATCTTCGACATTAATTTCTTAAAAATAATTTCAAAAAGAGGATATTAAGACAAGAAAAAATAAGTACGTCTTAATACTGCAGGTACAAAAAAATACTTAATACTGTAAGTCTTAATATCCTCTTTTTGAAATTATTTTTAAGAAATTAAAGTCAAAGATTTTGTCAAAGTTGAAGTTCAACTATTTAAAAAACTTTGAATCTCACCAACTTGAGACATCTTATTGATGGAAATGACATAAGATAAAAAATATAATATCATAATGCACCAAACAACAAGACGTTGCATTATGGCGTTGCAGGTCGTGTGGATATATTTTTTGAAAGGGCTGAATGATATGAAGCCTGTGCCACAATTTATGTGGTATAAAATCAGGACTTTGCAGGCCTAAGCCTGCCTAAAATCCATTATCAGCCTCTTCTCCTAGTCTCGTCTTATACTTCATACTTCGCAGCTATAATATACGGCATATATTATTATAAAGAATCTAACATCAATATATCATTGTATTACAAAGAACATATTAAGTATTAATATTTCATGTCATATTTGAGAAAATCATATTTTCATACCTTGGTATTTGGTCGACTAATTAGCGCGCGATAAGCAGCCACAGCTCTCGTAGGGACCGCCACAACCTGTATGCCTATTGCAAACTTCGGAATTCACAAATTTCGGGCATCTGTCTTTCTCACTCCAATTACGTCTTCATTGACTAGTTCTAATATACGGCTTTATTAAGTAGTTTGTGACAGTCACGGCCATTTTACATGTATACATCGAATAATTACGAATTCCGTACAGACTAAAAAGAACGTATAACAGTAATGCGCATTTATAAATTAGTGCGTTAAAGAAAAGTAGTAAAGTGATGCTAAGCTAAAATTACGTATACGACATTTTTATCCAAATAAAACGTTATACGATGGTTTAGACTAGAGTCAGATCCAATGTTATGGTACCGATACTATCCTAAAAGAACGTATTGAAGGTTATACGTCTTTCTTGACTAATATTAAGTTCTTGTTAAAGGTTAAAACGATGTATAGCTAGCATATACGTCTTTTTAGCTTTGAATAGGTCAAAAGTCGCCTTTTAGATTAGGAACTCTTGCAAAATTGATGTGTATACGGCTTTTTTAACTAATTTATCTCGAGAACTAAGCCTTCTGGAAGAAAATGGACCAGATAGGTCGATGCGGCTTCACCTGGACATTACGAATATCTCAAAAAGTCAATTTCGCCAAAATGTCAAAAGACGGCCTTTTAGCTTATGACGGCAGCACTGTCTACAATCATCACATGATTGTACGAAAACCATCCACAGTCACCAAACTGACTGTGGGCATACTCTGAAGCCAACTTATTACTTTGCCCAACATACGATTTACAACATTCGTCATCACGTTTGGGATTTTGACAAGACAATGTCAAAAATCATGCCAGTCTTTAGGCAATTAACACCCCGGCTCATTTTTACCCCCAGAACGTAACGGTATACCAAAAATTCACATCTATCATCACGTCATCAAATATCACTCAGTTACATTTCTTGAAAACCAAGTTCAGTTTTACCAATTAAAAGTCAAAATGATTTAAACTAAAGAGTCAATCCCTCGACTGAAACAAAAACGTAAGTTACTCAACCAGGTTACACCATAACCATGCACCTGATCTAATTCCTGTCCATGGGCTTGTTAGGATCCAATAACCCATCAGAAGTTAACCATTTCAGCCGCGTAAGTGCTACTCCTCGCAAAGAGTATACTGCACCTAAAAAGCAGTCCACGTGCACCTTTTACATGCTCAGGAACTTCCGATGCGATTATTAGATCACGCTCAATCCATCGAACTTGCTCTCAGTCCATTGAAAGCTCAAATGTCATAAGAACTCATTAAAAACAATTACCCTTTCCGCATTTAAAGTAGTTAATAGAAAATTAAATGCCGTAATGCAGTATCACATTTTCTTTAGGTACTCATTTAATCAACTAAGGGAATTAAAATCAACTTCATTAACATTTGAAACAGACTAGCAAGTCTGTCTATGTACTTACTACTTTACTAGCTAATTAACCGACATAGTTCTACAATATTAAAAATGAAACACTTCACTTCAACAAAAACAACAAATGGGTTGCAGTACTCACAGCAGTTACAATACTCCAGATGCTACACCGAGCAATAGAGTCTTAACAACCACCTCCATGGCTGTCGGACAATCAAAACGCATTGACCACTTACACCATTAAACCAAACGCACGCCACTCACAGTCGTGGCCGCACTGAGACGGAAAAATAGATCCGATTTTACACCTACGACTACGAATGATAAATGGTGTATGTAGTCCGAGAAAACTGAACCCAACAAAAATGTAAATAGTTTCATTCCACGATTGCAAACTATACGATTGCAAACTATAATGACTAATTCTAGTACCCACCATTTTAATTGAACTAAGCTAGTCAAACTGAAACTATTGACGGTCCAAATAATAAGAAATGATTATCATCATCATCACCATAACCACCATCATCATCACAATAACCATCATCATCATCATAATAACCATCATCAACATCATAACCACCATCATGATCATAACAACCATCATCATCATAACTACCATCATCATCATAACCACCATCATCATCATCATCTCCACCATCATCATCATCACCACCATCTCCACCATCATCATCATCACCACCACCATCATCATCATCATCATCATCATCACCACCATCATCATCACCACCATCACCATCATCATCATCACCATCATCACCATCATCATCATCATCACCATCATCATCATCATATATCAGAAATTGTTAAAATAGATCTCAATGCGTTTAATAAAACTTTAAAGTCTTTAATAAACTTGCGTAACCTTACGTTATCGCTGTCTACTTTAGTTTTAATGTTGCATTTCTTGCTCAAGTTTTAACTCTATAGAATCGAAAGGGTAGAAGCCCTCGATGACTCAACAACATTAGCTCAGGGCTCAAATAGCTCAACAAAATGTGAACTCCTCACCGGATTGACAACGTGTCTACACCACGCGCTGCACCACGTGTTCACGGTAGGCAGCAGCGACACCAGTCATCAGCCTCTGGCACGCCGTCGGGACATGGTGACAGCAATAACTTGCAGGCCGGCAGCTCGCTCCAATTCACCATGTTGAACTGTAATCATCAAATTGTACGGTATCAGTTTTATGACAGAGATATTTTGCACGCGAGCTCTCAACTTAACCTGATCACAAAAATAAAAAGTTGAGGTTAGGGTATTGGTATCTTTTTAACTTTGTATTAAAATAATAATGGGCTTCACTTCATTACAACCAAGATAATAAAACTTTTTTGAGAACATTAAAACTTCAAGCTAAAAATAGAAATGTCAAACTGTCATTTCTTTAAATTACTGCTTCGAATTTTGCATTAAAACAATTGGAACGAAACCTGTCCTTTTATTTCCATTGCTCAAAAAGCAACTCCCGAAGACCTGGAGTCTTTATTCTCTTTAATTTCCTGGACATTTCAGAAATTGTGGTAGTTTCATCGCAACAGCATAGTCATCCTGAACGGAAGTTCTGGCTGCTATGAATTTGTTGTTCTTGAAATTGACACATTCTGAGCTTGTTTCATTGCCACAACATAGTCATCAGTGTCATCACGAACGAAATCATCACGAAACATTCTGTAACATAAATTTCACACGCATAGAAAACTTAAAAAAACAGGCTATAAGAATCTCTAATCAATTTTTGGTAGACCACAAAATAAAACCACGGGTTACCAGCCCGTATTTCAGAACTGCTAATATTTCAAAAATCAGAAAAGTAACAAGTATGAGCCATGATATTCTTTGAAATTATTTGAATTACTGTTTTTTTTTTTGTGAAGCGGGTGGGGTACCAACCCACACGGTATTGCAACAATAGAAATTCCATAAAAAAACTAACTTGATATCTCAAATTACGTCTCGAAACAGACTTTGCTTCAAAAGATACGAGTAGTTTACACCTTACACCAAATAAAAAAGAAACGATAGTTCAACCTTACCGACTGTCGATGATTTCAAACCTCACTCTTTACGTGTGGTACATTTACCATCACCACTTATTGTAGGCGATTAGTCAACATCCCACTTTCTGATGTCAGAGGGACAGCCGAGAACAGGGGAGGACGAATATTTAATTCCTAGCTACTGATCGTATCTACTTACAAAGGTGTATACTATGCATGGACGCACATAATTAAACACAAGGTAAATTACAATCTTTTATTATACTGGTTCACAAATGATAAACCTCTGTCGTGAGAAGAACCAGCAAGAAACTCAGACGGTCTTACATTTTCCAAACTTTAAATAATCACAACAAGTAAACACTTAAAACAAGACTATTTACAACACTATAAACTATACTGATAGAAAACGACTGGAGAGTTATAAGCTTGCGTCCATGCATCATTTACTCAATCCTGGAATGCTTTATTCCAACTCTAAATCAAGAATGAATCCCTGAACACTGCGCTAGTGACCTTTTATACCGTTCGCTCACAAACTACTCCTTCATAGGCGGGTAGATCCCAACATGACGTTTAATGTCTATCTGCTTGGTCCATAGCAAAGAACATCTCAAGCAAAACATTGCTTATCGTTTTCTAGATTTTATCACTCTTAACAAATTAAATGTAAACATTGCAAATAAGACTATTCTTATTGTAAATAAGACTATTCAGACGTTCGACGACTCGACATGTCGTACACGTCTGCGCCAACTGAAGCATGTCTCCGACATATATAAGATTTTTAATATGAATTCACTAATTTTTTTAGTCAACACATTATGATATTTTTTGTGAATAATTTCGCCTTGAGGATGTAAAAGTAATCTTAACAAGTGCACTTTGAAATTCTGAACGACATTCAAGCTGCTTTTTAGGCCTTAATTTCGGTTTTGTAACTGTCCTATGGTACTAGGTATTATTGACATAAATTATTGTTTATCAATTTTAGATCGCAATGCCTCTGATTACGTACGGTTGCATAAACTACTGTTGATCAATACATTTCTAATTCATAAAATGTTGGTATGGATGTCGATAGAATAGTCGATATTTAACTAAGCACTAGTGACAAACGCATTTTTGCTCCCGTCATCCGGGGTTTTATAATAAACGGTGCTCGCGAGCATTGCCAAAGATTTTAATGCTGTATTCCTGACCATATTTAGTGTTTTATGTTGCATAAAATCTCCTGAATTCGGCTTGGTTTCAGATACCTTTTTTCGAAATAAGTTTTTCGATGTAACTCGTCATAAAATTTAATTTTGATTACAAATCTACCTCAATGTATTCTAATTTTACCGCTTTTGCCTGACAATCAATAAATAAGAATAGACTTTACGAAACAACCTGTCATTAAAATTAAAACTAAAAATAAAACATTTTATGAAATTGTTTCTATGATAAAAGGTACTGGAAATATTAAAAAGTATTCAAAAAGTCTAAAAAAAAAGAAAAAGATATTTTTGGTGACATTAGGTTACATAATATTTTTTGCTTATTTTGACGTCTAAAATGCATAGTTGAAATCTCTCGCAATACTCGCGAGCACCGCGTATAGTTTGTGCGAAAAGTGAAGGCATCTGGCGGCATGACAGACCCATACATGTCACATGACTTCAGTTTCTGAACAAGCTTTAGGTAATCATTAGAAGACTTTACCTTATTGTTTCAAATGAGCTTTGCAATAATAACACTTGATTAGAATGCTTTACGTATTGATGACTGATTAAATGAATATACATTATATTATTTAACAGTAGTTATAATATTTTAAAAAGTAATTTTTTTTGACATCTTTACATTAGTTATACACTAATGAATCAAATAAATGACATCATTCAATGTGATATTTTACAATGGTAATTTTACAGTGATATTTTACAATGAATCATTAGAAGACTTTACCTTATTGTTTCAAATGAGCTTTGCAATAATAACACTTGATTAGAATGCTTTACGTATTGATGACTGATTAAATGAATATACATTATATTATTTAACAGTAGTTATAATATTTTAAAAAGTAATTTTTTTTGACATCTTTACATTAGTTATACACTAATGAATCAAATAAATGACATCATTCAATGTGATATTTTACAATGGTAATTTTACAGTGATATTTTACAATGAATCATTAGAAGACTTTACCTTATTGTTTCAAATGAGCTTTGCAATAATAACACTTGATTAGAATGCTTTACGTATTGATGACTGATTAAATGAATATACATTATATTATTTAACAGTAGTTATAATATTTTAAAAAGTAATTTTTTTTGACATCTTTACATTAGTTATACACTAATGAATCAAATAAATGTCTAGTTTAATTGTTTTATCGCCCGTATTAGATTTACAGTGTATAAATATTATAAATGGATTTAGGTACAGGGTGTTTCCAATAAATGACCGATGCAATAGGTCATGCAGATCGTCAGGCCGAACCTGATGTCAAGAATTAACGAAAATTGCTCTAGGCCTTGTGCCAATTTTCACCACCTTTGGAAAGTAACGTTACTAGTACAATTTTATAATGGTGGCAAACAAGTACATCAAAGGCAAACAAGGATCATCTGATAGTAAGTGGTAGCCGTAGCCCACGGAGGCCTGTGACGTCAGTAACAGTGATATTTTACAATTATTGTCTTGTCATCAGTGTTGCTAGTTGCTACTGTAAAAAAGTTTAGCAATAATTCACGACCATGACGGGGCCGGCCCTATATATTATTTTTGTTTGCTTTGTTACGTCCGTGATTTTGTAATTATTATTGTTTATTACTTTAACATGCTGAGATGAGGCCATTTCGTAGCATACACGCTTTTATTTGTAAAATTATTTTTCGTTGCTGTATATTGTGATCTTTGTGTATGTGTATGTTACTAATAAAGTTATTTCTATGTCTGTTTCTATTATACCACTTGTCAAAATAATGAAATAGGAATCGGCTGTATGTCTACTTATATAGGTAATGTTGTGGTAGGGTAGGCCGAAATATAAACACCAAATTAATATTTATGCTTATTTATTATTTTCATAAATAACTAGGTTATGTACATAAAATCTAGATTTTTGTAACAAGCTTTTCGTTGTAAGTGAATATTTCAAATGATTGATTTACTTAACCAATTTATTAAATTTAATATTCTTCTCTTAACCTAAAGTTCATTAACTAAGCCTAAATTCATTAATTATTCTTATTCTTCTAATCAAAACCCGGATGATCGAACTGAAGGGCAGCAAAAAATACACTTTCCTAGTACTGAATCAAATAATGTTGACTATTATACTATCCAAATTTTATAATTATACTTCAAATTCAAGTTTTTTTTTTGTTTTTTTGGGTACTTCATTTGAGTAGCATGTATAGAATTTGGAAAAAAAATGAACTGCGTGGCACAAACATAATTTATACTGATAATGAGTAGAGTTATTATTACAGTAAATTTATAAAGATCATTCAATTGGCCAATGAAAATTAAATGAAATTTGTCACAAAGGCGAAGGAATTTAAAATCAGAAAATTGAGAAAAAAAGTAATAAAAGACCAAAACAGTCAATTTGTTTTCTTTTGCAACTATAATATATCTATTCTATCAATAGTATCAGTACATCGTGTTTTTTATCGAATTATAATTTTTTGTCCTTGCTTCATCGAGACGTCACGGTGCGACATAATTTCTCTCATCATCCGAGTTTTGCTTCTAATACAATGTTAGGGTAGGTTAATTTAACTATGTTATGCATGTTTATTTTGTTAATAGCAGTTTCTAAATAATTATTGGCACTTTACATCAAGAGCATACATATGTCATTTTAATCCAGGACGTTTTGCCTTTTCTAATTTGTACTCTCTGCTATTCACTTCGTTTGTGACGAAACTTTCGGGCAGCCAACTCCATGGATATGACTAAGAGTAATTTGTATCAAAATAAAGTATTTAATTTAGTAAATAGTCTACCTAATTAAATAAGTACTCGAAAAGAACTTTTTAGTGAGTACCGCTTCGTCGTCTTAAACATAGGAACTATGTGTCTTTTTTATACTAAATTACAAAAAATTATCTACTCATTCTTTACATGTTGTTTTTTATGAACACCATTCGTTCCATTTTTATAGCCATTACTGTGACCATTCGCTTTGCCATTAGCTGTATGGCCATTTAATTTTGCTTTATTTGGTTTGATGTAGGCTTTTATGTAAAAATCGATGAAGAGTATTAGCATGAAGAGGTTTTGGGGCAAGAAAACTGCTGCTATCCACCGAGGGTAGGCGCAGTCTGTCTTCCACACCAGGGTTGCCATGTGAACTACGATCATCAGGAATTGCAGCTGAAAAGGTTTAAAATATATATATATTTAATATAAACTGTAATCGCTGACTGTATTTCTTTAGTAATTTAATCTAGAACTTATTAAAACGATTCTAAGGAGGCTAAGCTAGGTAGGGCTATGTATGTTATTCCGTTGTCAAGTTCCAGTGTATATCCTAAGTCGCTCATCAGACCATCTTTCATCCAACTTACCTACCGCAAACATCGATAATGGTAGCTCTGTCAATCAAATAATGTCAAAATCGAATTAATGAAAATAAGCGATATTTACGATGGGGCCTTGGCTAAATTTTGCAAACTGCCACATCGTGTTGACCGGCTAATATACAATGTAATATGTAAAAACTACAAAATAATATGGCCTGACTTCTGGGTACCTTCCAAATTATCAGTGATTTGAGCCACAAATTGTATTTATAAGCGAATATTTTTTTTATTGTTGGTCGTCTTTAAATGTTTGTTTACTACTGTGATCCATGGTCCTGAACAAGCGAATAATTTATTTTTCTTTTATTCTCATATTCGATGCGAACTAGAATAGATAGAAGGAAGTCAACCAATTGGGATCCTATGACACTATGTCAAGAAACTTCCTACCATTTTGTCACACTGTCGTGATTTCAGAGCAGAGGGACTAACCATATCTTGTGTTTGTTAACAACACGCAGCCACACGTCTCCTTTCATTAAATACTATCGCGAATAGACTGGTTGCTGTCAAACACTAGATGTGCTGAGGCTGCTGCTCAGTATAGGAATAGCATAGGCGTTGTTAGCATTCCGCACGCCAACAGAAGGTCCAACTCGTGGCTCGCTCCTTCGAAATTGTGTGTGCGACAATACACATCTAATTAAGTACGCCGTTAGTCATTTAACTCCCAGATAGTTAATACTTCTCCTCTCCTCAGGGTTCCAATTGGTCACTCTCAAATCATGTCAAAATAACAAGTTGTAAGATTTTTACAATCTGACTTACAACGTCACTTTGACATCGTTGTCTGTACAATATGTATATTGTTTTTAAAGAAGTTTCACTTACAATTTGCAATTGCGTGATGTATTTCTTCCACCACATGGAGTCCTTGACGCTGGGCATAGCGACAGTGAGCAGGTAGTACCCATACATTACAATGTGGACAAAGGAGTTGATCACACCAACCAGGGTTCCGTGGCCGCCTGGAATTGAGAAAGAAAAACTGTTACTCCTATCACGTACATTTTTGATAGCCTCACACCACAACCAACCACCTGTCATATCCACCGCCAACTCTGGGTGTTTTCTACAAAAATCCTGAAAACCTGTTTCTTCCACATATAGACGTGCTTGGGCTCATTCGGATTATAATGACGAGCTGATTCGATAATAAACGAGATAATAAACAATAATGTACCAAAAAATCCATTACGTCACGGTTTTTGTATGAACTTACTACGAGCGTCACGTTAATGGAAATTGGTATGAAAATTTTGGGCCACTATTTTTTATTATTTTTATAGAATCAGCTCGTGATTCTGATTCGGAGGAGCCCAAGCACGTCCAGATCTAGAAGAGTCAGGTTTTCGAGTTTTTTTTAAACGCCTCTCCATGTCAGATGTCCCCACTCTCGTATTTTCAGTCTGGTAAAAACATACATCATAAAAAACACTATTTTTTATTCAAGATCGTCTGGAAGAAACTTTGGTTCAATGCCGTCTGACACATGCATAAAATTATGTGGTTAAACAAAAGCCTATTTCGTCACTCTGCTCGGACGGTAAATGTAATGTGCATTTGGTTTCTGAACTGGGAAAGGCAAAAAGTCGTCCTTCTGCTTGTAACCCCACCGGACTGACCACATGGTCATGACACCACCCTGACCCCCTTTGACAATCGCCGACTGGATCTCCCACAACAACGGGGTCCCACCCCGATCCGGATCGATCTCGCCGGTGTGAGAAGAACACAGGACATGAGCATCACAGCCTCACCCGAGGCCCTAACCTCAATGACTCAGCCATATTCATGGCTGGCGGCCGACACCGCTGCAGGGGCATAACGCCCCGATCAGCATCCCCAATCCCCCGGGGTAAAATGGAGAAGATGACATTTCTACGAGCGTTTCAACCACGTGACTCCGGTGGCAGCATTATTACGCGTTTTCCGCGGGTATCTCATTTTTTTTTTGGATATCTTGGTAGTTGTCAAATACGTCCACCAAGATGTTAGCGCTTGAAACGCTCGGAGAAATGCCCAAGACGTCTACTACTATAGTAGCTTTTTGTCTTGCATCTTACCCCACCGAATCTTATGCGTGTATGAGAAATGTAACAGAAATATAGATTACCCGGGAAGTATGTAGCAGCAGCCCATGTTAACATGACCATGCCCGTGTGATGGTACACGTGTAAGAAGGACACGTGACCAAACTTTTTTCGGAGTACGAAAAATATCTGGAAAAAAAGAATTTTCAAGTCAACTCAAGTCACTACCTGACAATACCTGAAATTCAAGGTGTTCGCGAGCATTGTAAAATAATTTAGTGAAAAGTGAACTATAGCTTATTTAGCCACTCATTATAGCAAGTCCCATTAAAACAAATATTGTTAGTTAATCTAATATCATTGCAACAGTTTTTAGCCCTTTTTTTATATATGATTTAACTTAATATTCAATTTCAGAAATAGTGTTTGACACTATGTGACAGCGTTGAAATCTCAAAAGCATTTGATCAGCTAGCACCATTGATTTAGAATATATAAGTGGATCCCCAAACAGCTCAAAAAAAAGGCCCCAAAAAATAGGCTGCAGAAGTTGCGGTCCTTTTGCTCTGCTATTCAGTTCTGACAGTTGACATTTGGTCACCTTACGGTATAGCATCATTATTCCTTAAACATAAAAAGTTTCTACTATTTTGCGGTGTTGTTCGCAAATTTGACACTTATTGCTCACTTCACAAAGTTTTTTATTCTTTGAGTTTTTTTTATTATAGTTTATTGTAAGTGAGCGTTATTAGCTTCAACTGAAACATGATAGAAATGACTTTTAGTGCCACTTTTCTTGGTTTTTTTGTTTGGCTCTGTGCGTCCATTTATTATTTAATGTCATTGGCTAGCACGGAGAAATTCTTTATGCGAGTTTTATTATCTCTGAAACCAAGCCGAATCCAGGAAGCTTTATATGAAATAAAAGTTTCTAAATAAATAAAATAAAATAAAGCCCGTAAACTTAATTACATTCTTTGTCTCGCTTTCCGAAGGTTGTCTGGAAGAGATCGCTTGTTAGCGATAAGTCCGCCTGTTGCTATCTATTATATCAAACTATGTAATGTTCTCATTGTTATCAAAATTTTGTGTGCAATAAAGTATTTTATTATTATTATAAAAATATAAATAAATATCTTGGGACATCTCACACAAATTAACCTAGTCCCACGATAAGGTCAATTAAGACTTGTGATGTGGGTACCAGGCGACGATATATAATAGATACATACAGATACATAAATACTTGACAGCCACGACCAAGGAACAAATATTTGTGATAAATAAATACACAAATAATGCCCTCGCTGGGATTCGAACTCGGAACTTCCAGCTTCGTAGGCAGGGTCACTACGAACTAGGCTATGGCGGCCGACAAATTATCAGAAATATATCATTTAAATGTTTCGCTTTCCTCTGATTCCTCGCGTGCAGTATATGTGTCACTTAACAAAATTTGCTACACTCTTAAACTTACTGTATCAGCGAGGTCCAGTATCTTGACTAGGAAGTAGTAATAGACGTACGAAGCTACTCGCATGGCTTTCTCATCTGTAGAATAGTCCACTGGCTCACAAAGCCACTTGTAGTCGAACGCCCAGGCGTAGATTAGAGACTGTAATCCAAATGTTCTTACTTAGCTATTACGTATGTTCAGGCGTTAGGAAATTAAGGGCCGGTTGCACAAACGTCACTTGACAAGCCGATCAACAAACAAAGGGAACATTTGTCAAAAAGTTTGTACAAAATTTAGTAAAATTATGAACCTACTCCTGAAATTTTTGAAGCCCGTTCAAAACATCGTTAAATGGCCGCTTAAGTTTATTTTGTTTCCAATTGTTACTAAAACGTCTCAATTTGTCGCTAACCATACAAAAGGAATTGTTTAATAATTAAATAATATAAAGACGTAAGGATATGAAGCAATCATTTATTCTAATGTTTTTTATCGACACATGTCAAAGAACAATAAATAATATAAAACCATAAACAATACGTAACATTCCTCTTCTTAATAAAATAATTTAATTAATAGATTCAATTAATCTGGATGGCGGTCTCACTATCCTTCCAGATCTAGTTTTATAGAGATCAGGATTAAGAGGCGGAGGAGTGTGAGTACTGCCTTGAACGACATCGTCACTCTCCTCTGCATCATGAAATGACTCACACTCGCTGTCATCACTGTCATAGTTTATAACATAAGACTTTGGTTTAACAGTCTCTTTTATATTGGTCTCGGCAAATTCACAATCATCGATGACACGCAAATGCCGTCTGTTCCTCCTAAACTGTCGGCCGTACTCATCCTCAACAAAGTACGAGCGAGGGAAATGAGTCTTATTTACAATTTTTCCTTTTTGCCAACGTTCATCAGTAATCTTTTTTTTAAACATTACATTCTGCCCTATGCTAAGCTGACTAAGAGCTTTGGCTGTTTTATTGTAGTAGTTTTCTACCTTGTGCTGTAGCTCTGTATCTAGCTGGTAATTTCTGGTATAAATTTTAGGTTTTAAATAATTTGCAGATACAGGATACCGGTCATTGAGGTTCCGATTGAAAAGGAGGTTAGCGGGAGAAGGACTGTTTTCTTTCGGACTGTTTCTAAAATTCAATAAGGCCAGATGAGGATCGGAATTGCTTTCTTTACATTTTTTGAGTAGTGATTTAACTATTTTAACGGTAGCTTCCGCGAGTCCATTTGACTGTGGGTAATCCGGAGAAGACGTAGTATGTTTAAATCCGTATGAATCTGCAAATTCTTTAAATTCATTACTAGAATATTGTGGACCATTGTCACTTACAATTTCTAAGGGGCAGCCATGTCTCGCTATCATTGACTTAATATGATTAATAATCGTTCTTGAAGACAAATCGTTTAATCTAACAACTTCAAAGAATTTACTGTAATAGTCCACAACAACCAAATAATATTGTTTATTAAGTTCGAAAAGATCAGTGCCTAATTTTAGCCAAGGGAATCTAGGTATGTCATGAAAATGAATTGGTTCCTTGGTATTATTCTTTTTAAATAAGGCACAAGTTTGGCAATTACTGCAAAGATCTTTAATTTGACTAGCCATTCCAGGCCAGAATATAACATTTTTGGCCCTTCTGAGACAAGTGTTTACTCCTAAGTGACCCTCATGCATTATTCCTAACATCATTTTCTGTAATGAATTTGGTATGACTATAAGATTATTCCTTAAAACTATTTCGTCCACTATGGACAACTCATTACGGAAATTCCAGAACGGTTTTACTAATTCATTCAATGTGTCCTTACAACTCGGCCAACCATTATGAATATAATTTTTTAAGCAAGAAAGTGTGGCATCCTCTTTGGTTTTCATAGCAATGAGTTGTCTTTTGTTACTTGAGATAGGCAGAGAATCGAGCATTACCTCAACATGGCAGATAATTTCCTTATTAAATTCTTCGTCGAATTTATTGGTTTCATCATTATTATTAAGTAAAAAAGATCGGCTAAGAAAATCTGATATATACATTTGTTTTCCAGGTACATATTTAACAGTAATATCGTATCCTTGTATTTTAAGCATCATTCTTTGTAACCTTACTGGAACTAACGACAATGGTTTCTTAAATAATATTTCTAATGCCGAATGATCCGTCTCAACGAGTACGTGTTTTCCTAGGATATATTTATGGAACTTGATACATCCAAATACTATACCAAACATCTCACGTTCAACCTGAGCATAGCCTTTCTGACATTCAGTAAGTGCCTTGGATGCATATGCGACCGGTTGTCTGTCTTGTAAAAGACATGCGCCTACTCCTTCCGAACTGCAATCTACCGATACAACGATTTCTTTATTACTATCAAATAGCTTAAGTGTAGGAGCGTTTGTTAGAGCCTCTTTGAGTTTATTAAACGCGTTTTCATGAGATGGAAGCCATGTAAACAACACTTCCTTTTTAAGAAGTTCGCGTAACGTGCTTGTGATAGTCGAGTAATTATTGATAAATTTTGACAAGTAATTTGTCATTCCCAAAAATCTCTCAAGTTCTTTTTTATCGCGAATGCATTTTAACTCAGAAATAGCCATTACTTTAATTGGATCAGGTTTTATTCCTTGGTCACTTACAATCATACCTAGAAAAGAAATTTCATTTCGTAAAACTTGAGATTTCTCTCTATTAAATTTAACATTACATTCTTGAGCTCTTTTTAATACGTTCAGTAATGCATTATTGTGTTCTTCCACAGTGCTAGCGTATATTATCAAATCATCCACGTAAAATTGTACATTATCAAGATCGCTAAACGTTTCCTCCATGCGTTCTTGAAATGCTTCTGTAGACACGGATAGCCCGAATGGTAAACGTTTGTAGGAATAATTACCAAACGGCGTAGAAAAAGTGCATAGTTTAGAACTGTAAGGGTCAAGCTGTACTGTCCAAAAACCACTACTACAATCAAACTTCGTAAAATACTTAGACCCTGATAACTTATCTAGTATATCGTCGACAGTTGGTAATTGTTTATGTTTTCTGACTATAAACTTATTTAAGTAACGAGGGTCAATACATACGCGAATTTTATTGTTTTTCTTCTTAGTCACAACAACAGAGTTGACCCACTCCATCGGTTCCTCATTTTTCTCGATAATATTTAGTCTCACCATATTGTCCAACTCGGCCTTAAGACTCTCCCTTAGCGCTATCGGAACTCGACGAGGTGGATCGGCTCTGGGAATAGCAGATTCCTGTAAAACGATTTTATACGGTTTTTTAAAGCAACCAATACCGTCAAATAGTTGAGTGTACTGTGACATGATTTTGTTTGTGTTCTGGTTACTTGATATACTTATAGTATCGACTACATTTCTAGTAACTAGTTTCAGTTTTTTACAAGATGGTAAACCTAATATAGTAACGCAGTCTGAATTGACAATGACAAATTCAATATTGTCGCATTTACCGTTCTTGAGGTAACACTTAATGGTGCACACACCCTTAACTGGTATGCATTTATCATTTAACGTCACTAATTTAATACGCCTACTGGTTATAAATGTTTCGTCAAGATGAAGAGCCTTATAAGTAACAAGGGACATACAATTAACTTGAGCACCAGTGTCTAGCTTGACATTTGTAGACTTATTGTTAATGATTAAAGTTTCGATCCACTCACATTCACTATCGCAGCTGACGGAGCCAACGAAGTAAGTCTCTTCGCAGTTGTCTTCCGCCTGTTCACGCTTCACGACTGCAACCTGTTTGTTTCTGCAAACTCTCGCAAAGTGATTAGGGATACCGCACTTCTGGCACTTACAACCCATGGCTGGACATTGGTGAGAACGGTCCCAGTTACTGCCACAACGGTAGCACTTTCTTGGTTTTCTTTGGTCTTCTTTCTTGGCATGCATCGGCGAAGTGTTAACGCTCAGCACCGACGTCCCCGCTGTCTCGTTTGTAAGCTCTGTAACCTGCTTTTGCGACAACTCGGCAGCTCTACACATAGTAATTGCTTTTTGGAGAGTCAACTCCTCCATGCGTAATAACCTCTCCTTCATGGCGGAGCTCGCTAGACCTATTACAATGACGTCCCGCACAAGTTCTTCCCTCTTATCTCCAAAGTTGCAAGTCATACTTTTGTTTTGAAGATCGGTAACGAAATCATCAAAGGATTCTACCGGTCCCTGTGTCCTTGTGAAAAACTTATGGCGTTGCATGGTGATATTAACCTTCGGGATAAAATACTCGTTAAATTTCTTTAGAACGTCTTCGTAGCTTTGTTTTTCGTGTTGTAAATGAAAAGAGTTATAAATTTCTACACCCTTGTCTCCCATACTATGAAGGAGCAAAGCGATTTTACGCTCATCGGAGACGCGCTCGAGGTCTTCAGCTAGTAGGAAAATATTACATTTCTGGACCCACAGTTTCCAGTTTTCCTCCATAGAATCTGAGAATTCTAACGGCCGAATGTAAGTAGTGCGGCCTTGCATATTATATTGTAAAACCGGCGATGTACTTGACTCACCCATTTTTGACGTAGGTAGCGATTTATTTTATTCGTATTTATACTTCTGACACCATGTTTAATAATTAAATAATATAAAGACGTAAGGATATGAAGCAATCATTTATTCTAATGTTTTTTATCGACACATGTCAAAGAACAATAAATAATATAAAACCATAAACAATACGTAACAGGAATCGGTATTATTGGTGGTATCAGCTGCTTGTATAATTTCGTCCCAATATAATTTTGACATAGTCTAAAAATGTTCACACTTATGTTAAGGTCCATGCAGACCAAAAGAGCATTCGCTGTTCTACCCCTCACTCTACGAAATCAACGAATCACGTTTCGTGTAATGATGGAATTTTGTAGAGTAGGGGGATAGAACAGCGAATGCTCTTTTGGTCTGCATGCACCTTTAGACGGACCATAAAAATGTTGGGGTATAAAAATGACGCAAATTTCCTTCCTGTTCTGTCTTTCTTCCTTCTGTGAGTGTAGACATTTTTATACGATCATTGTAGTCATTTTTATGTTTTGACTTTATTATTTTTAATAATTTTGAAGTATTGGTTTTTTAATACCTAGGCGTATTTATGTTTTTGAAGTAGTCCATTTTATGTCGGCATATTTACTTACAGTCAATTCACGCATAAATCCCGAAGACCTGTGTAATATACGGTTTCACTATAAATTTGGGCAGATATAATATACAGTATGTGTCTATGATACTGACTTTTATCGAAACCGAGGAATGCGATGCAGATTTCTAGACAAACCGTGAACATTATTCGATTCAAACTGCTAATGTTAAAAGTACCTAATTAACTTTCTAAGAAACGTTAACTGAGAAGCAATGTACTTCAAAATGAATCGTTGATTTGCAATTGACAATGACAGATCGCAGCCACTCGCAACGTTTGACAAGTAAGCAGTACACGCGTTACATTGATCGTTCGGAGGAAATAAAAATAATTGTTAGGTCAATTTAATTATTTGTCAAATGTTAACACGTTCCCTGTGCATGCATCACATGTGATGCATTTGAAGGTATTGATGATACGTGAATGCAGCATATGTGATGCACGACCCTATTGAAATAAAGGGATAATTTGAAATTTGCACGTACGAGCTAAGCTACGTTAACTTACCTGCACGTATCAGTTGTAAAAAGTGACAATTTGATAAAATTAGTTATTGGCGGACTTATACTATTGACAGGTTATGCTTGAAATTTTGTGCGAGAATTTCCACGTGAGAGGTGACACTCAATTTTAGCTGCACATGGAACGTGTTAATACTAGAAAACGATTGTTAGTAATGCGTAGTTGCATTTCGTAAAAACCCGGGTCATGGAAACACACTGTATAATCCATCGTGCATCTCTCTCTAATCGCACGGAATCTAGACCAGCACCATCTGCAATTTGCTTTCACCGGTTTTCCTCATTACACCTTAACGGTTGTTTGGGATGATTGACTAAGAAATGCTGATGTTTGTACAATAATATAGCCCTCGATAATTCATCAACAGTATGCTCGCGAGAAACCCGCTTAATTTTAACTGCATTTCTTACGCCAAATGAAGGCAAAAATGTTATCGAATTTCCGAGGTAAACTAAACTTTTTAAAATTGTTAATTCAAATTGTTAAAAAAGAGGTAAAAAAAGTTGATTTAAAAAGTACAGTTAATGTTATTAATACAGATGTAAATAAAAATATAGTGCTAACTCTCAAACAAAGCGAAATCCAAAAAAGTTTAGTAAATTTAAGTCTTAAAATTTAATATGATTGGGAATACTGATAAGTCGCGGAATCCTTGTGAATACCTTATGAATATTAATTAGGATCTATAAAATAAATATGAAATAATAATTTACTTACCCCTATAAATATCCGTGCACATATTAACACTTGCAAAGCGTTGTACGCAATGAGGACCTTCTCCAAATTGAAAGCTGGACGGTTCTTCATCCACGCGGGACCCCATTTTAGGACAAACATTAGGTACAGACCCAAAAGGGTCAGACCTTGGTAGGGCCTCGCACAGAGAAACCATTTGTTCGTTCTGGGATCTGAAATAAATGAAGAAATTAAATTAACAGTTTGTAAGACAGGGTGCTTAGACACGTTGCCAATCGTCAACGCTTAATCTTCAATCGTAAACGACAGGCAGCTAACTGTCTTTGTCGCACTAATATGAAAGAGCGAGCTGCGCGGCGATCAGCAGTGCGTGCCGCGTGCACTATCTGTTAGTACGGGCTACAAGCTTGATTGATAATGGAGACCTAGGCTCTCAAAAACATGTCGTGTGATGTATGATTAGCAATAGTACGATATAAATCATGTTTTATTTAATTGTAAACATAAAACTTTTTGTAATTGAAAAATTGATGTGACACATGGCCTTGTTACGTCATCTTATCTGTATGTTGCCCTACTTGGCGTCTTCCACTAGGCGCAAATTGTTAAGATGCATTCAAAGTAAGAGAGCATTCGCTGTTCTATCCCCCGCTCTACGAAATCAACAAATCACGTTTTGTGTACCGATCGAATTTCGTAGAGTGGGAGGATAGAACAGCGAATGCTCTTTTGGTTTAAACGCACCTTTAGGCCATGTTCACACGCTGCGATCGTGGCAACAAAAATGGGCTCGCCGGAAGACCAGCGTTGGCTTTCCGTTCAACATTTTGCTGAGGCGAGTCCATTTCGTGGTATAATATTAAATGCTGAATTTGTTTGTTTTGTTTTGACCTGCCATGCTTGTTATATTTGCCAGGAATAACTTATTTGTATTTGTATTTATTTGTGTGTAGTGACTAAACACACGTGAGTTTAACCGTTTAATTATATTTATAGGTCTAAAAGAATTGATAAATGCATCGAGAACCACACGGATGCTAGATGACGAATTTGCCGATTATGTAATTTCGTCGTGATATGAAAAATACATGATCGACTTGTATGAAATTGAAAAAAAAAAAATCACGGTGACGTTATGTTTATAACTGTTCCATTATATTTAAAAGCTCTGTTTCTTCCTACTTTTTCATTTGGAAATTATAATTCAGTTATTCTATATACGGAATCGCGAGCATTTTCCATTGCCACCAAAACATGTGTGATTGAGCCGCGTAGGGCAGGACATAGCGCTTTTCTTAACATCACGCATTTCAGAAAACTTTGGTGTAATTTGTGAATTCTTTAAATACTTTGCTATGTTATTCAAAAATTGTGAATTTTGTTAATGATACCTACATGTTTGATTGCATGCACCTCAACATTTTCGGAATTTAGCGTATTCACTACATAAAATACTGACAAGTCACTACAGTTAAACGTAGAAAGTACTGTATCATAACTAATTAGAATCATTTAAATGTAGTATTGCGACACATCGACTACTAAACCCGACGACTATTTTTCATGTTATAAGCATGAGACTGCAATTTCACATACGCTTGCAAAACGGTATATTTTCCGTATCAAATCGTATGGAATTACGCCCTTTTAGAATAAAAACATTGATGACCCCTTCGGTAAACGATTAACCTTGTCACAAGTGGTGTTTTAATGTGGCTCATTATCATTGTTAATTGAATAAATGCCACCTATGAGGCGAATTAAGGGTGATATTCCAATTCAAATCGATTAGCGTGTGCGGCAAAATCGAATGCTTACGTGAACGAGTTCAAACGCACTTAAGAGGTTATTTAGACTATGTCGAAGAATGTAATGAAAATAGGTGCACGAATGAGGAAACTAAGATAACTCGCTTTACCTTCTTGGAACCTAGCTATAGCCTTTTTGGATATGCCTAGGTTCCAAGAAGGCAGTAATAACTAAAATAATACCCACACTATTAAACCGAGATGGTTCGTCGGATACTGCTAAACAGCCACATTTAAAAATCGAATTTTATGGTAGATGTCGCCGTGTTGCAGGAAAATAAGGTATCTTTTATATACACAATTCTATTTTGAGTAATCGAATAGCAGGCACGCGTCGCATTATTATTTTGTCCATTTCCTTGATATAAATAAGATGTCCTGGGTAACGAATTGATATAAGTTCTTAATATTTGTTTATGATTCTTTTTTTTTATTTATTACATGATATGAACTTGTATTTTTTTTTTTTTTTATATATTTATTTTCAAAACTACAATTTATGTACATAGATTAAATCTAACTAATCTACTTAACCTAACCTATATCTAAGATTGGCCCTTGTGGCATTGTACCGAGGATGCTGGCGGCATTTCCTCGCTGTATCGAAATACTGATGCGTTGTGCGAGGAAGTCGCCAGCTCTTCGGTCTTTAGTTACATCAACCAGACGTTTCGCGAATTTATTAATTAACTTGTATTGATTAATCACATTCAATGATTAGCACTCCCTGGAAGCTGAACCTACATTTTATTCGAATATCGGTACAACTTATTAAAAAAAAAGAAATTATTCATCGTATCATAAAAAATAACCACTCGACTCTACTAAATACAATATGTGAAATGTGGCTCCACTATTCTAGTCACCGATTTTCAAGAATGTAATTAACTGTCAATGGCTTCAGATACTATTTTCATTCCATTTAAATTAAATGTTCCAATCAACTAAGTTCATTCACCTGGCGTGACTTAAAACGGTCAAGATTCCACTTTTTGAACCACGAGGTATACTCGTGTTTTTTTATTTCGAATAAATCCCGGATAGACACAGTTTATATTAGTTTAAAATACGCGAATAGGTTATATTCTATGTTGCACTTTTTAACCGACTTCAAGAAAAGGAGGAGGTTCTCAATTCAATTCAATTTACAAGAATTTGAAACCAATGATGGAAACAAATCGAGGATCCTGGAGAAATCGCTTGAAGTCGGTTTTTTAATGTCGACTTGAAATTCGAACATTGTCTCATTGTCACTTAGTCCAGAAGTCTAGATTCAATTACCCCGAAAATGTATAGAACCCTGTAATATTGGGGTAGCGTAATGGCAACCATCATTATGAATCGTATAATCGCTTAGTACCCAGAACACAAACTTTAGTCGAGCTTACCGTGGGACTAGGTCGTGTTCTCCCAATTATGTGATCAGGTTTGCGGCTCTCATGAGAAAGTAGAGCCTGACTGATATATCGGCACTACTGGTTTGATGCCAATGACCGATATATGAGTCATGGCCGGCAAAGCAAAATAGCCCTAAAACTACGCGCGAAATTTTTAAATTAAGTTTTTACAAGTTATGATGTAAAACTACTTTTTGGAAAAGTATGCCATTATCTCTAAAACTAAGCAAAATCGGGATAATTTATTTTCATGAATGATATACCCTCTTATTGACGTCTTCTAAGTTAACAAGACGCTATAACTATTCTTTGTCTCTTTCGCTCTTATGGACACATTGATAAGACTAAAAAGGACAAATGATACTTAGCGGCTTGCTAAGTTACGAGATATATGTCAATAAGTCTTTAAATGCAGTCAGAAATACACGGTTTAAATATTGTTGGGTATTAATAGGCACAGTATATGGGACAAGTAGCGGGAATGAACCTTGTTTTATACTATGTTGTGATTTCATTAACTCTCATCTTCTTAAACCGTTACTCGGCATTCGTCCCGTCACACGGCTTCGTACAGTGTCTATCATAAATATGTATACAACACCAGGCTCCAATTTCACCACATTGACAACTGCTAAAATTGTAAATTTACTGTTTCTCCAATTGGGATCGTTTATAGGCTTTAGATACAGCTCATCATAAGAAGGGCCGTGCGTTTGTTTGCCACCAACATAAAATGTAGTTCAGGAACTTTAATAAATCAGCAGTAAATAACTACTTTCATGTGGAGTAAAATTACAATTGTCACAAAAAACACGACAATTGTAGCGAAATTGCCGACATAAGCCGAACTTCATGTCAAGATTTTAATTAAAATTGTAGTAAACCTTGCGACAATTAACACGGGTTCCGGAAAATAAAAAGTAGTTTATTAACGGTATAATAACGTTATCAGTCATAATTTTATGTTGGTGGGAAACAAGCACACCGACCGTCCGATTGTAAGCGGTAACCGTAGCCTATGGAGGCTTGTGACATCAGTAATAGTGATATTTTAAAATTGTCACACTTGTAATTATGGTGAAATAGGCCACTGGATCATAATTATCTGAACCTGTACCGTAAAACTCCACTACCTGCTATCGAGTCGTAGTTTGTGGTTTTATGGCTTTCTTTTTGCTACTATGTTAATTATGCTGAATACCGTAAACCACCTAACTATAGTCCAAACCAAGACCGTGTAAGGCAGTAAGAATACATTTGTCACCACCCCAACTCCTCCTGCGGGTGTCGTAAGAGTCGACTAAGGGATTGAAGTGTCACTTACCATTACTTAATAAAAGATTATTGATGGGCAGCTGGGTCATCATAGTGGACACATTACTGCGATCGCCAATCCGCTTGACAAGCGTGGCGATTATGGACATTTACCTCCTAATGCATCTATACGCATAGCATAGTTAATAGGAGAGGCCTACGTCCAGCAGTGGACTATCATAGGCTGATGATGATGATCCAAAACTCGAATATGTTCCATAATACCCGCCTTCCACTGCGAGCTGAACCGACTCATTAATGGCTCCGTTAAACTTACACCGCTGGTGTGACTTACAGCCGTCAACTACATACTAGCACTTGGCCAGCGATGAACGTGAAACGGAGCCATTACTGAGTCCATTCCGCTATCGTGCTATTATAAACAAAAACTCCACATAAAAATTTAAAAAAAAACTTGGACAAAGCTTAAAAGAACATTGTAACTAATGCCTATGTAGGAATTGAAATGGTAGACCATACTTGCAGTATTAGACTATAGTTGTGTGGTTTTACATTATTTATGATCTAACCACTTTTGTAAAGCCCAGTTCGCGATAGTATTCGTATAGCGAACTTGATCTTCAAAAATGGATGTGCTATACAAACATTCATTTAAAAAAACGTAGAAAAGGATCAGGGTGCTTACACAAGCCAATCGCTAACGCTTAATCGTCAATCGTACACGAAACGCAAACGCAGCTAGCTATCTTTGTCGCACTAATATGAAAGAGTGGCAGAGAGGGAAAACTGCGATACGCTACTAAGCGTTAGCGATTGGCAACTTGGCTAAGCATCCAGGGATTGGATCTTATGTCTTGGATATTATTTGTAAGGATATTTTTGAATAGGTCTTGTATAAGTTTAGATGGTTTCGAAGACTGAATTGTTCTATGAAAACAAATACTTGACGTACATGTAAATCGTTTCATAAGGCTAAAGTAATTAATTTGCATTACTTAGAATTAGATTGACAGATAAACGTACGGTATCGTAATTTAAGGCCAATGCTACGAATGAAATTACAAAGATGAAGACGTGAGTCAATGAACATGCAGAAAGGAATTGCATTCAAAGGCTTTTTGCATTCAATATTGTAGTATAGTCACAGAATTACTAC
>JALPQI010017836.1:0-20721 GCA_025490895.1 Thaumatotibia leucotreta
TTTAGAACAATCCTTACAAGAATTCATTGAATTTCGATTTACTATATGCACGATTTACTACATGGAGAATGAAATCTATTTATATCACAGAACACACATATTTGAGAGAAAAGAACAGTCTTTTAAAACGATATCTACTTACGAGTAGGATGCCAACACAACTGTCACGATAAACAGATCCTAGTAGGGCTGGCAGTTCTAGTTGAGCCGAAGGTATCGCAATACTTTATTAATATTTTCAAGTTTTAACAAAACCTAAAAACACACACAATTATTATTAAAATCTTTTGCATCCAGATAAGGGCACTGGATTCTAATTTCTGATTTTAGATTGTATTATTCTAAAATCTTGAACGCAGGCAGGTTTGCCAAGTAGGTACCAACTTACAAATGTTACAAGTATCCGTAACATTTGTAAATAAAAAAGGAAATACCACATTTCTCATAGATAAATACGCGTTTTACTGTAGGTATCCATTTTTTAAAGTTTAATTGGTAAAACGGGAGGTCACGTTTTTTCTTATTATAACTATTATTCCATTTATATTTAGTTGACTTAACACAGTTACTTAATTGTTGCGTTATCCACGTTTAAAGTTAACAAGCTAAGAATTAAATATACATCGATTCATGATATTGTCGTTTAAGTTATTATGGTTACATGTACTTCAAATCATGAGTAGATTATTTTAAAAGTTTTAAAACAAGCCTTATTTTTTTCCACTTAATTCTGAAACTTTTATAACAATATTAAACCCATACACACTGTTACTTACCTTACATGCTGATTTTCTTTAGTATTCACTTAATGTTATCCTAGTATTTGAATCAGATTCTTAAAGTAATTTGGCACAGTTAGATACAGTATTCAGCTAAAATTGTTCCATCTTGTGCTCCCAGATCACAAATACAATGAGCTTATACCTAATAGGTCTCATTTATTCTCTTTCTATAATTTAAATATATACCTAGAATACATACAGTTACAAATGACAAATCCATAATAGGAACATTATTAAATATCTCACATAACTTTCTTCACTGAATTGCAATTTCCAATAATTACAAATCATAATAAACTATGAAAATATAACGTAAATGCAACAATTTTAAAACTTAGGTATGTCAATTAGGGGTACAGATATATAGAACAGACATTATTTTTTGTCAGCGTCAAGACATAAGTAAAATTGGATAAGGGCAATCTCATATACAACTGACTGAATTCAGACTCTCAGTTCGAGGAAATCAGACCAGTTTGCAGAGCTACGATCACTGTAAACTGTCATAATCTGATTTCCTGATCTGAAATCAGCCGTGTCTGTAATGGTTCTGGAAGACAACATACGTGCTGGCAACATTATAATTATAACACTGCCTTTTTGGGATAAGCTTGAAAGTTGTACTTTTATTAACATTAAGAAAGTATTAATCTTAGGCGTTATAGGCCACATTGTACCATTACTAAGACCCTTTCCGTCATTCGGCTCCTATTTTAAGGTACCTCTACCTATGGCTTTAAAACATGACCAACCACAGTGGCTGAGGTAATGAAACCAACGTCGTTCTTGGCGTTGAAAAGGCCTGATCAAACATTAAAATAAAGCAAGATAGTCAAACTATCTCAATTTAGATTGTACAATACATGTTATTGACTAAGCTCGCGACTTGTACATTTTAGAGACAAAAATATTTATTTTCCGACATCTTTTCCGAATTTGAACATTGTAATTTTTATAATTTATAATGCGATCAAAAATATTATCTGACATTACGTAGATGCTTACATTTATAACGTTTATTTACAAGTGTTATTGTATTTCATGTTAAATGCCGAAATTTATGAACGCATTATCAGATTTTAACTATGTTTTCCTTTCAATTCAACATTGGCTACATTCGAAGAGCAACTATTTTTTTTAAATATCAGCTTTGTAACAACAGCGTCGTATGCTTGTTCGTCAAAAAACAAATTTCGACATTTAAAATGACTGGAGATTCCGTACATAAATTTAGTGAAGACTTTAAGGTTTTAGTAAGTTCTACCGAAGTGTTTGTCAATAGGGTTTAAAGTTTCAGCTTATCAGGATGCTTAGCCAAGTTGCCAATCGCTAACGCTTAGTAGCGTATCGTAGTTTTCCCTCTCTGTCACTCTTTGATATTAGTGCGACAAAGACGGTTAGCTGCCTTTCGTTTACGATTGACGATTAAGCGTTAGCTATTGGCAACTTGTCTAAGCACCCAGGAGACCTACCAAGTACATCGAAAATCGTAAGTTACGAGAATCTGTCTCTATCACTAGGATTATACCCGCATTAGAGCGACAGAGACCATTTTTGTCTTCGGGCATCGCTGAAAGATCATACATTTTTACACTTCGGTAATTTTAAAATTGAAATCTAACCATCGTATCGACATTTATTAGCTTCTATCTATCTTACTTAGGTTCGATCCTTACTCAAAATACTATCACTAATTCAAGTACAATTTTCGATTTAAGGCTGAGCCACATTGAATGCGTGTCCAGCTCAAATGTGCGGGCGCGTTGGAGTATGTAATGTCATATTAGACGGCACACCGGCACGTGCGCGTGACGTGAAAGCGGCGTGCCATCTACTATGACATTTCCGACGCTACAACGTGTGCTGCACACGTTTCCGGTGTGGTATGGCCTTTAAAATATCAACTATATTTCATTCACCATTTACACTTACGCTATTCAGACGTTTTGATCTCTTTCGTCTTTATTTTCAATTAATCGTCTACAATTATAGTTGAAAATTTCTAAGAATTAACTTTTTACAGTTATAGATTAAACCTTATTAATATGAGGGTAAGGCTAACCGTTTTTCCGATAGTCTTAACGTCATATATATAAGGCTCATTTCTAAAGTGCCAAAAGTTAATTCTTAGAAATTTCCAACTATAAAACACTTGTTAAAATGAGAATCAGTCGTTATTATTGACTACTTCTCTCTGGTTATAATTATTATCACTCTGCACACTGCTTAGAGAGATCTACCCCCTTATTCGTAAACGCCGTTTAACTTTTCAATTCAATAAGTATTGTTCGCTTTCGGTCTTGTAGAATATTGATATTGCATCTACTCCGTCGTTAAATTATTGACCTCTGCGACCATATACATATAACATGGACGTCTAACGCCAGCTCAAAAATGCCCCCAAAAACAATTGTTCAATTGTGCCAAGATGGGCTGGACATAGCGCTTTTCTTAACACCGCACATATTTCGGCGCAATATTTTTGACAAGTGTTTATAGCATATAACCAATCAAAACTTAGATGGACCAATCACAACTAATTTTAAACGGCGATTTAAGTTTTTATAAGTTGACATTGAAATTCATTGCCCTGATGCATTGAAAAGGGGGTGACACTTGTCAACTAAAATTCAGGACCGTTTTTGAAAAGCAATTTAGTTTGGCGTGCGGCTTACGTATGTTTTATTTGTTCGTAGATTGACCTATTATAGCCTCACTATGGCGAATGCATAGTTATAACACGCGCGTTCCGTTAATTACTACGATGTTGCAGTAAGGTCGGGATTACACCTGTGAGTTCTTACGTAAGAACTTACAGGTGCAAGACTGGCCTAAGAGAGCTCGTACACCTGTAAGTTTTTACGTAAGTTATAGAGACGGGGCTATACTAAGGAATGCGATAGTGATATTCACCTCTTATAGGCATTACGCCTCACGATAATTTAAATTCAAATGTAGATTTTAAGCTAACAAAAAGTTAAGCCGTATCCACACAGTCGATAAAAAGCGTTGCGCCTCACTGTGGCGTCTGCATTTGCGTCTTGCGGCACTGACAGAGCCATTTGATAATGCGAGCGTTCCGCTCCACCACGCTAGGGGGCTCTGTGTTGCGGTAGATCTGCTTTTGGACGCCGGGACCTTGGACCTGAGGGAATAATTTATATGGTTTAAGAATTAATTTCTCCAAAAGAATACAATTCACTATCTAGAGAAATACATAACATGCCGTAATCTAATCTCTTTATAAAATTTAATTTAACAAAGTTTATGTATGATTGATACAAAGATCGGAATGTGTAGGTACATAATTATACTAGGCAGACATAATTTATAATCTAGGAATTTATATCTAAAAATATTAAGAAATAGTTTACTGTTATAAGGTAGCTAGTTAAGCGTCTAATTATGTGCATACACGGTGATATTTAAATCGTAATATGGTTTTGTAACTCTATAAACAACTAACAATTAAATTCCCCATAAGTTACTTGAAAAACCGGCCAAGTGCGAGTCGGACTCACGCGCGAAGGGTTCCGTACCATTATCATTAAAAAAATACAGTTATATCAACCTATCTCAAAAACTATAAGAAATTAATTATTCAAACCAAAAATCGTTGATAGAGTTTATTAATATACATAACATTTTTTTTTAATTCTATACCACGTAGTTTAAAAAATAGAGGGGGGGGGACACATTTTTCAGACTTTGACAGCTGATACCTCGAAAACGGTTCGCTTTAATAAAAATGTGATGATATATAAACCTTGATATCATTTTCAAAGACCTTTCTATTGATACCTCACACGCTTATATACATCTCAAAAAAAATCTATCCCTCAGTTACAAGTATAGAGGGCCCCAACCCCAATATTTTTTTTACAATATAGTATCATAATTTTGTAGCGGTCCATACGTACAACACATATTCTTACCTAATTTCATCACTGTAGCATTTATAGTTTCCGAGTAAATCCACTGTGACCGACGGACAGACGGACATGACGAATCTATAAGGGTTCCGTTTTTGCCATTTTGGCTACGGAACCCTAAAAATGTATATAAATAATAATAACGCGTCGTATTGGCAGTACTAGATATGTACTCACAGTATAATCAGCCGCGTTAGCCAGCTGTGTCGAATCAACAGTAGAAGCCGAGGAGAAGAACACAGGACTGTCGGGTAACGCGTCGCGTAGTAACGCGTCGTACTGACACTACTGACAGTCATACTACAGTACTCACCGTATAATCAGCCGCGTTAGCCAGCTGTGTCGAATCAACAGTAGAAGCCGAGGAGAAGAACACAGAACTGTCGGGTAACGCGTCGTACTGACAGTCATACTACATGTACTCACCGTATAATCAGCCGCGTTAGCCAGCTGTGTCGAATCAACAGTAGAAGCCGACGAGAGGAACACAGGACTGTCGGGTAACGCGTCGCGTAGTAACGCGTCGTACTGACACTACTGACAGTCATACTACATGTACTCACCGTATAATCAGCCGCGTTCGCCAGCTGTGTCGAATCGACAGTAGAAGCCGACGAGAAGAACACAGGACTGTCGGGTAACGCGTCGCGTAGTAACGCGTCGTACTGACAGTCATAGTACATGTACTCACCGTATAATCAGCCGCGTTAGCCAGCTGTGTCGAATCAACCGTAGAAGCCGAGGAGAAGAACACAGGACTGTCGGGTAACGCGTCGTACTGACAGTCATACTACATGTACTCGCAGTATAATCAGCCGCGTTAGCCAGCTGTGTCGAATCAACAGTAGAAACCGAGGAGAAGAACACAGGACTGTCGGGTAACGCGTCGCGTAGTAACGCGTCGTACTGACACTACTGACAGTCATACTACATGTACTCACAGTATAATCAGCCGCGTTAGCCAGCTGTGTCGAATCAACCGTAGAAGCCGAGGAGAAGAACACAGGACTGTCGGGTAACGCGTCGCGTAGTAACGCGTCGTACTGACACTACTGACAGTCATACTACATGTACTCACCGTATAATCAGCCGCGTTAGCCAGCTGTGTCGAATCAACAGTAGAAGCCGACGAGAAGAACACAGGACTGTCGGGTAACGCGTCGCGTAGTAACGCGTCGTACTGACACTACTGACAGTCATACTACATGTACTCACAGTATAATCAGCCGCGTTAGCCAGCTGTGTCGAATCAACCGTAGAAGCCGAGGAGAAGAACACAGGACTGTCGGGTAACGCGTCGCGTAGTAACGCGTCGTACTGACACTACTGACAGTCATACTACATGTTCTCACCGTATAATCAGCCGCGTTCGCCAGCTGTGTTGAATCAACAGTAGAAGCCGAGGAGAAGAACACAGGACTGTCGGGTAACGCGTCGTACTGACAGTCATACTACATGTACTCACCGTATAATCAGCCGCGTTCGCCAGCTGTGTCGAATCAACAGTAGAAGCCGACGAGAAGAACACAGGACTGTCGGCGCGTCGCGTAGTAACGCGTCGTACTGACAGTCATACTACATGTACTCACCGTATAATCAGCCGCATTAGCCAGCTGTGTCGAATCAACAGTAGAAGCCGACGAGAAGAACACAGGACTGTCGGGTAACGCGTCGCGTAGTAACGCGTCGTACTGACAGTACTGTACATGTACTCACCGTATAATCAGCCGCGTTAGCCAGCTGTGTCGAATCAACAGTAGAAGCCGACGAGAAGAACACAGGACTGTCGGGTAACGCGTCGCGTAGTAACGCGTCGCACTGACAGTCATACTACATGTACTCACCGTATAATCAGCCGCGTTAGCCAGCTGTGTCGAATCAACAGTAGAAGCCGAGGAGAAGAACACAGGACTGTCGGGTAACGCGTCGCGTAGTAACGCGTCGTACTGACAGTCATACTACATGTACTCACCGTATAATCAGCCGCGTTAGCCAGCTGTGTCGAATCGACAGTAGAAGCCGAGGAGAAGAACACAGGACTGTCGGGTAACGCGTCGTACTGACAGTCATAGTACATGTACTCACAGTATAATCAGCCGCGTTAGCCAGCTGTGTCGAATCAACAGTAGAAGCCGAGGAGAAGAACACAGGACTGTCGGGTAACGCGTCGCGTAGTAACGCGTCGTACTGACACTACTGACAGTCATACTACATGTACTCACCGTATAATCAGCCGCGTTCGCCAGCTGTGTCGAATCAACAGTAAAAGCCGAGGAGAAGAACACAGGACTGTCGGGTAACGCATCGTACTGACAGTCATAGTACATGTACTCACCGTATAATCAGCCGCGTTCGCCAGCTGTGTCGAATCAACAGTAGAAGCCGAGGAGAAGAACACAGGACTGTCGGGTAACGCGTCGTACTGACAGTCATACTACATGTACTCACCGTATAATCAGCCGCGTTAGCCAGCTGTGTCGAATCAACAGTAGAAGCCGAGGAGAAGAACACAGGACTGTCGGGTAACGCGTCGCGTAGTAACGCGTCGTACTGACAGTCATAGTACATGTACTCACCGTATAATCAGCCGCGTTAGCCAGCTGTGTCGAATCAACAGTAGAAGCCGACGAGAAGAACACAGGACTGTCGGCGCGTCGCGTAGTAACGCGTCGTACTGACAGTCATACTACATGTACTCACCGTATAATCAGCCGCGTTAGCCAGCTGTGTCGAATCAACAGTAGAAGCCGACGAGAAGAACACAGGACTGTCGGCGCGTCGCGTAGTAACGCGTCGTACTGACAGTCATACTACATGTACTCACCGTATAATCAGCCGCGTTAGCCAGCTGTGTCGAATCAACAGTAGAAGCCGAGGAGAAGAACACAGGACTGTCGGGTAACGCGTCGCGTAGTAACGCGTCGTACTGACAGTCATAGTACATGTACTCACCGTATAATCAGCCGCGTTAGCCAGCTGTGTCGAATCAACAGTAGAAGCCGACGAGAAGAACACAGGACTGTCGGGTAACGCGTCGCGTAGTAACGCGTCGTACTGACAGTCATAGTACATGTACTCACCGTATAATCAGCCGCGTTAGCCAGCTGTGTCGAATCGACAGTAGAAGCCGAGGAGAAGAACACAGGACTGTCGGGTAACGCGTCGCGTAGTAACGCGTCGTACTGACAGTCATAGTACATGTACTCACCGTATAATCAGCCGCGTTAGCCAGCTGTGTCGAATCAACAGTAGAAGCCGAGGAGAAGAACACAGGACTGTCGGGTAACGCGTCGTACTGACAGTCATACTACATGTACTCACCGTATAATCAGCCGCGTTAGCCAGCTGTGTCGAATAGACAGTAGAAGCCGACGAGAAAAACACAGGACTGTCGGGTAACGCGTCGCGTAGTAACGCGTCGTACTGACAGTCATACTACATGTACTCACCGTATAATCAGCCGCGTTAGCCAGCTGTGTCGAATCAACAGTAGAAGCCGAGGAGAAAAACACAGGACTGTCGGGTAACGCGTCGTACTGACAGTACTGTACATTTACTCACCGTATAATCAGCCGCGTTAGCCAGCTGTGTCGAATCAACAGTAGAAGCCGAGGAGAAGAACACAGGACTGTCGGGTAACGCGTCGCGTAGTAACGCGTCGTACTGACGGGGCTCCAGACCGAGCCGCTCGAAGAACTGCTGAAGTTGGGAGCCCTCGGAGGGGCTGTCGGGGGAGTCGTCCTCGCACGGCGCCGAGGCGGGGCTGCGGCCGTCGCTGCGGCGGTATCTAAGGGAAAATTATATTATAGCGATATATGCATAGCTTGGTGCTTGGTTAATTTACGCAAAAAAAGTTCTACTTCAGGAATAATGTTGATGGGTATCTAAAAGTTCTGTCCTAGATTCATTAAAAGTGCGGTGGGGCCCGATAATTTACCTGCATTTATTATAAAAGGTTGTGTAGACCATCTTAAAGTGCCTTTACACTTTTTATTTAATTTAGCTCTTTCCACTTACACTTATCCTCAGCAATGGAAAACGTCAAGGGTGACGCCGATCCCTAAGACTAGTGATAACGGTAATGTGGAAAGTTATAGACCTATAGCCGTTCTCTCTGCCCTAGCAAAACTCTTCGAGTCAATGACTCTAACCGATTATATCGCGGAGCATCTCGACGTAGGCATTCAAGTGGATGTTCTATACTTTGATTTCTGTAAAGCCTTTGATCGGGTCGATAATGATGTCCTGCTTCATAAACTTGACGTTATTGGCTTCAGTAAGAACTTGTTGATGTTTTTCGCTAGTTATCTGTGCGATCGACAACAATACGTCCAGCATGGTCATTTTGTATCGGATCCGTATCACACCCGTTCTGGCGTCAGTCAAGGTTCAATTTTAGGCCCATTCCTCTTTGGAATTATGATAAATGACTTGCCGTCGGTAATTCGTAATGCTTGTTGCCTCCTTTATGCTGACGACCTAAAACTTATTTACGGGGTTGAAAACGAGGCGGACTGTAAATCGCTTCAAGAGGACATCACATCTGTGTTCCGTTGGAGCTTGATTAACAAACTTAGCTTCAATTCAGCTAAGTGTCAAGTTTGCACCTTTAGTCGAGTCAACGGTCCCATATATGCCCAATACATTACTACAATACTGGGGTCTCAGCCTATTACCAGAGTTGACTCTGTGAAAGACCTTGGAGTCATTTTTGACACGAAACTGACCTTCCATGATCACATTAAAGCTCTTGCTACTACTTGCTTTCGAAGGTTAGGGTTTGTCGCTCGTAATGTCAAAGATTTCAATGATCCTGGTGCCGTCAGAGTCCTCTACTATGCTCTGGTAAGAAGCAAATTAGAGACTTCCGCACTTGTCTGGAACCCCCATGAATCCACCTAAATTTTACTCTTGGAAAAGGTCCAGAAAACTTTCCTTAGAATGTCGTATAAGAAACTGAATGGATACTATCCGTTCTTGTATCCTACTAAGTTCATTCTTGGGACTCTTGGGTTCAATTCCTTGGAGGTGAGACGCAACACATGCTTGCTAATGTTTGCATGTAGGGTCCTCCGTGGTGAATCTGACTGCCCCGAACTAGTATAGAAGCTAGTTAGATTTTTTGTACCGGACCTAAAAAAATAACCCTCAGACCGCGAGTGCGGCTTCTACTAGCGGTGCCAATGGCACGCACGGTGGCCTATAGAAACTCGCCGATTCCACGTGCCTTAGCCCTGCTGAATGCGCTCCTGGTGTCAGCACCCGAGTGTGACCTTCTTACGTGGCGATGGACGGATGTGTGTATGGAATGCCAGAGATTTTGTGAGGTAATGGATAAAAGGGAGTCTAGTGTTTTCAAAGTGTTTTACGTTTTAGTTTTACATAAGTACTTATTGTGTTATTGTATCGTTTAACAGTGTATTAGTCTTGCTACTGTAATACTGTATAAATATTATATTAAATAAATAAATAAATTAAATCTTTATTGCACAATTGGCTGACTTAATTCACTTTAAAAGGTTCGCAACCGCTGTTGGTAATCGAAGCTTGAGTTAAATTTGATCCATTTCCCCTATATGTAGGTACATATATGGTTATTTTGTACACTTATGTAAGTTGGGTGACAATGCGTTATTAGTACATTGTGCATCAAGGGAGGTAAGTACGGAATTACTAACGAGAGTGTTAGAAGCCCGACGCCGTCAGGCGGAGGGCTTTTATGACTCGAGTTAGTATTCCGCTTACCGACCGTGATGTTTTTCATCACACTTGCCGACAAAAAAATAAGTTTTAAGACATAATATTATTAAATGACGTACTGACATTTCTATTACTCCCTAGGGAATTTTACTTTTCTATTACTCCCGCTACGCGCGCAAGCAATGGCGCGCTTAGACAGCAAGTGTGATGAAAAATAATATTATGGAGCTGTTCTGATGATAGACTCGGAAGAACGCGGCTACGGGAACTTGAGTATGAAACGATGTAACCATCCAATTTGGGCTCGTTAGACTCGTTTCAATGAGTACTAGATGGAATGGCTAAAAAAGCGGATTCGGCGATAAAATCTAGTATAGAAAGATTATATTTTTATAGTTAACCTCGTAAGAAGATTTATTTGAATCTTATTCTATATAAAAATTGGTAAGAATTTCGTGTTCCAAAAAGCAATGAAACAAAAGAAATTCTACTTTAATTGGTTTTATTATATATTTATTTTCAAAACTACAATTTATGTATGTACATAAATTAAGTCTAACTAATCTACTTAACCTAACCTATATCTAAGATTGGCCCTTGTGGCATTGTACCGAGGATGCTGGCCGCATTTCCTCGCTGTATAGCAAATACTGATATGAGTACGATTTTGTACCGTTTGGCGTAGAAACTTTAGGTTCATAGGACCCTAGCGCACGCAAATTGTTTGCTGAGATCGCGAAACGTCTGGTTGACGTAACTAAAGACCGAAGAGCTGGCGACTTCCTCGCACAACGCATCAGTCTTAATTGGTTCATGAAAATTCCAAATTGGATCCAAAAATCTATGTACATTGTAATGTACATTGTGTCTTACGAAATAAAAAAACTTTAGCGTGTATTTTTCACACAGGCGTGGTAAAAAATAGGTAAGATGGAAATACTAGTACCCGATGCTGTACCAATACTCGTCATTATAGCTTGAGTTGACATCGATAAGATAAAATCAACTATTAGGGCATTTAAACGATGATAAATGTATGTGCTTTTAATGCTTCATATCCCAACTTTGAAATAATTAGCTTATATCTAAATGATTTGCATAATTTTAAGACAAGCTGACGTTTATTAGGACTGAGTGTTAATATTTCCAATGTCCCAATATGTGACATTCAAACTTTTACTGAAGTGCCATCTATTGGGACTACCAGGAAAAGCACCTGACGCTTACTCATACAGTGGAGTTGACTAAAAAAATTTGCAATTTTGAGAAATTTTGATATTGTCACCCTATAAAATAAATACTATTTAAAAAAACTAACAAACACATGACAATACTTTATGTAAATTTATGTATGATCAAAATATCGTGATTCAAATAAATATTCTTTTCTCAAACTTGCTACGGAATGTTGATGTTACTTACTTTAAATGAATCCCGGAAATACTATGTATCCGGTGTCATGTGCTAAGATGATATGTAAAGAGATTTCATGTATTTATTTCACACCTAGGACTGCAAACAAACTGTCATTTGTTTTGAAACGTCAAATTGTGACACTAGGTTTTGACATTCAGCCACAGAAAAAAAATAACCTTAGAACCAATGTCTATACCACCAGTTAAAAGGATACCTCAAACAGATTTAAAAAAAGTTTGGCGCGAATGTTTTTTTTTTATGTTTTACGATAGGGTACTGGTTTATTTACAAATGAAATAGTATGGTTCGGCGAAATCAGTTCGTTTTATTTTATGGCAAGTTTAAGAAAAGCACTATACAAATCTCGGCGGGAAACAGGGTTACAGGCCGCGTATCCCTATCTGGCCTCAGTTCCTTCGGCCAGATATATCTACTTGGCCTGTAACCCTTCGTTTCCCGTCCTCTATAGTAATGTACTATTGTTGACATGTTGCGCACTAGTACTTCCACCTTATGACTTTAAAAAGTAACATTGACATTACCTGTCAGAGATATCGGACTTGGATCGCAGGATTGGCCGCGGTCGCCTCTGCTTGTATCGCAGGCAGCGCTGTCGCTTGAACGTGCCCAGCGGTGATGTCACTTCCTCCGGCGGACAGATCTGCTGCACATACGTGATATTACATTAACATGGAATAATCCCCACATTAAAAACAAAAAAAAAACTGTCTTCATCCGATTTCTCCTAAATCCCACTATCACGGTTTGTTTTTAAACGACTTCAAAAAAATGAGGATGTTCTCACTTCGACTGAATTTTCTTTTTGTTGTATGTATGTTACCCGATATCTCCGAGAATCGTGAACCGATTTTAATTTTTTTTGCGATCGAACGTGTATAACCCCGTGATGGTCCCGTTGGCACCAAGTTGGAGTCTGATGATGGGATCTTGGAGAAATCGAGGGATCTCTTCAAATGTTATAGATAGGTACGTGTATGGCGCTTTTGGTAATTTTCATTCATTTACAAGAATTTGCATTCAGAAAGTAGGATTTGAGGAATCCAATGATGGAAACAAATCGGGGATCTTGGAGCAATGGTGATTATGAAGTCGGTTATACGTAAAAATAATTATCAAAATCGGTTTGCGTGATATTGAGTTACTCGTCAATTTGTCATTCACATGCTTAATGCTATGACATATGGTTTTTATGGATGCTATGACTGGTTTTAACTGTTTTAAAGTTCAAGACAACAATGTGGTAGCTGATTAAATGACACAAGGATTAAGGAGTTCTAATTACCTATTGCAACATAAGGGGGTCAAAATTATTTTCGTTGCCTTATTTTGTGTCCCTAAAAACGTGACGCAGTGGTGATTTTTGTATGATGTTTTCAATTTCTGATGTATTGATTAAAATCTTGCGTGAAAAAGAAATACAAGTGCACCGGATTTGTTTTAAACACTGAGTCGAAACAGCAACTAAAAGCGTGACAGAGTGGAATGAAACAAGACAACGAAAAGAATTTTGAATTTTTCCTTGCCTCGCCAAGTCAGCTGCGCATATGCTACCGACTGCGCCAATACGAACGATGCAAACGATAGATACAAGGTCCGAAAATTGTAGTATTGTAGCTATCGTAATTAACTTGAAGACGTAGAATGGAAATTGCATACAAAGTTTCGCAATTTCTATTGGCGGCGACTTTATAAATTATAAATAAATAGCTGTTAAATAATGAATACCTGGGTCGTGTTAACGTATTCCTGCGAGTCGTCGACCCGCGCCCGCGCCGCGTACTGCGGCTGCTTGTTTATCGGCTCCGCGCCGCTCTCGTGGTACCTAAACATTATAGCAATTTCATATGTATAGCTACGAACAAATAAAACATGGAAGCCGCACGCCATACTAAATTGCCTTTCAAAAACAGTCCTGAATTTTAGTTGACAAGTGTCACGCCCTGTCCAATTCATCACTGCAATGAATTTGAATGTCAACCTATAAAAACTTAAACCGCCATTTAAAAATAGTTGTGATTGATCCATCAAAGTTTTGATTGGCTATATTCTATAAACAATTGTCAAAAATGTTGCGCCGAAATATGCGCAGTGTCACGAAAAGCCCATCATGTCCTGCCCATCTTGGCACAATTGAACAATTGTTTTTGGGGGCATTTTTGAGCTGGCGTTAGACGTCCATGTTATATATTATATAGTCGCAGATGTATAGTCATTTCAAGATATTTATCAAGTATAGTCGTTCATTTTCAAACTGTCATCCTTTTGTTTAAGGAACCTTTACCTAAAAGACTATGTCGGCTACGTTACTGCCCTGCTAAGCATACTAGCGATGTCTAAAAATAAAATTTAATGCAAACATGCATCTTAAATTCTATAGCTGACGAATCCATTTCCAAATGCCTCTATTTTTGAAATATCGCTATTTCGCTTAGCAGGGCAGGTTAGGTCACTTAATTTTAACAATATCTATGGGGTTATTACAATATCTAAAATATAAACAATTATAAAAAATAAACCAGCCAAGAATATGCTCAGTACAGGGTTCCTTAGTTATTCGAAAACGGCTAGGCAGATTATGTTCGAAATAGTTTTATAATTAAAGTATTCTATAAGCCCACTTCTACTATTCCTGATTTTTTTTCAGACTTCTTATATTTTTTGGACCTACGGATCAAAAGTTAGAGGAGGGAGGAAGAGGAACACAATTTATTTTTATTCTGGAGCTGATTCTGGAAAATATTGACTTTAGAAAAAAAACCTACCCTTATCATTTTCCTACCTATTCAATGATACCCCACACTATAGGATTACTTACAGCAAAATAAAAAAAATCATCCCCAATTGACGAGTGGGGGAGGTAACGACTTATTCTACCACTTTATCGGCGTGATTAATAATACAAGGTGCCCACGAGGAAAGGGAAAAATTCTAACAGCATATTCCTGAGACTAAAACAAGGAAAAAATATTAAGAGTTTTGGTCAAATCTGTTTTGAATGCCTCAATACACAAAAAAAGGATTTTATTAATCAAACTATCGCAAAAAATGCACTTCAAAGTTTTTTTTTACATTTGCTAGGTAATTAAAGATATTTTTGTTCATTTAATGTTTGTCAATTAAATGTGACAAGACTAAGACAATATGGTGACAAAATCGTTTCCTAAAATGCGTTTATCATATCGTAACGGTCTAAAACGGTTTTAAGAAAAAACAAATCTTCTCTTAAAATCGACAGTATCCAGAAAACTTCATATGATATTTTTAACTTCAAATATGGTCAGAAATCCGCTGTTGAATTTTTTCCCTTTCCTCATGGGCACATTGTATACCTATGCACTGAGCTATGCTTCATAGTGAAAGTGCTGGTCAGCGTAACCAACCCCGTTTACTCCTGCTCCACGACCCAGATGCCACCCTATACGATATACGTCTAGTAGTCGGTAGATCTGTTATACACATACCTGTTATAGTCCCTCGGTTCTCTGTAGTCCTTCCTTCCGTGGCACTTGGGCTTGTATCCGCAGTCGTAGTCGCTGTAGTCATACAACGGCGGCTCGTCTTGGAACTGCGGGGGAGGGGCGCTCGCCTGACAACAAACGAAATATCATCATCATCATGGCCGCGTGCCACCTCTGCTCGCCGCCATTCGCCACTATGTGACATGATCACTTTGCTAAACGCACTCCTGCGAAGTGATGAACAACTGGACATATACTGCGACAGTTGGCCTAAACTTTCGTCCAGATGTCTCGCCTATTGTGAAACGGTATGAATGTTGTGTGATCGAATGAATATGTTTTACTATAATACTAACTGATTTTACCTTGTATGTGTAGCATAATGTCATTAATGTCCTATTTGTAATGTTTTTCCAAGTGTAACTGTTGTCTAACCGTTCTTGTGAATAAATAAATAATAATAATAATAATCGCGGACCCGAGTGCTCCCGAGAGTCGGTCAGGGTCCCCGCCTCCGGCGTGTCTTCTTCGGTCGGAGTGGAACCCCAAGGGGACCCATAGGACTCTCAGCTCTGGCTTGCCTTAACTGGCTGTCCAGAGAGGAGTCGTGAGAGCTATACGCTCCAGGGGTGGAAGTGTAAATTTGCGTAAGTCGCGAGTTGGTGCAGCGGCCGTCAAGCCACTGCGCAGAAAGCGGTGTACACCTCTCTACACTCCTGAGCCGCCTACACCGGTGTTGCCCCTGGTTGTCTCTTGTGACGGCATTTACGGGGGCCCATCTAGTCGGCGGCAAGTCACCGCCTGCCTCGATAGCAAAGAGAAATCATTGTTATGGCAGGTGTCCGGACCTCTTTTCTATAGTTCCATCTCTTATCCATCCAACTTTCATCTCCATAACCCACTAGTCTTTTCCATATAATCTCCAATAGCCTCTATATGCCTGCTGGGACCGGTTCACGGATATCTATTTTTGTGCCCGTGAATGGGTTGCAGCAGGTGTAAAACACAGCAAATTTCTCCAAAGGGCCTCTACGTGTTGGATCTGTATCCCCGCGCAAGCCTATCAAAAGACCGGGATTTATAGGCCCGTGATCAAAGAGGAATAATAATCGTAATTTATTTATTTGTATTCATGAACAATAACCAAAGCCCGGACGGCGGGAGCAAAAATGTACTTTTCACAATCGACTACCGATAAACGAATATCGACTATTCTATAGACTTTGATATGAATAATTTTTGTATTAGAAATCTATTGTAAAGTTTATTTTAGTTAAAGTTGAAAGTGCACTTGTTAAACTTACTTTTACATCCTCAAGGCGATGATATTCACAATAAATCGCAGTATGTTTTGAATAAAAAATTTGGTGTTTCAACTTTATAAATCTTTATTATTTAGATATAAGGAAGTGAAGTAGAACTATTAGGAAAAGATAATAAGTTTGAGCAAAAAAAGTTAGTCGATATTTAACTAAGCACTAGTGAAAAGTGCATTTTTGCTCCCGCCGGGCTTTGACAATAACATGCGTATAGACGCATTAGGAGGTCATCATCATATCAGCCGAAAGACGTCCACTGCTGAACATATGCCTCCCCCAAAGATTGTCACAATGACCGGTCCTGTGCCACCCGCATCCAGCGGACTCCTGCGACCTTCACCAGGTCGTCAGTCCACCTTGTAAGGGGCCTACCCACGCTCCACCTTCCGATATGTGGCATTTACATTAGGAGATAAATGCCCATAATCGCCAAGTTGGGCAAGCGGATTGGTGATCGCAGTAATCTACTATAATGATGCAGCTGCCCATCATCATTCGTCTATTAAAGAATCTCGGCGCTCTCTTCCAGACCGGTATCCATAGCCGATATTCTTCACGCGTAGCACACGTGAAGGCTGCTACGAATTATAATGCCTCTTGCTTTGACGGGACAGAGCCGTATTCAGACTGATAAAGCGTTGTGTTAGACGCCGTAGCCGACGTTCTATCTGTGTGCGTAGCACGCTACGAGCTCAGATAGCCTCTAGCTCAAAGGGTAACGTACTCGTACTTTCGATATCAGTTAAAAGTTTTCTGATATCTCTCATATTTACCGAATTATGGCCTGTAAACACTTATCGATTACCCCTATATAAGTATCCCCGATAGACAAAGGTTTTAGACTTGAGGCGGTGCAGAGTATAGATGCCGTAGTCTATGTCTTACCTCAAGGGTCTCTCGGCATGAAGCTGAGTGTGGACCTATTCAGTTACGCTTTATAAATGTGTACCACTGTCATTGTAATTAAGTTAAGTTTTAATTAAGCGTTCTGAATAAAGTTCTATTCTATTCTATTCTACATACCTGGAAGTGTATCCCGACTCTCGGCGGGTATAGCGGCGGCGGCGGCGCGTGCGGCGGCGACGGCGCGCCATCTTGGAACTGCGGCGGCGCCGACACGTAGCATTCCTCCAGCCCGGCCCAGGAGCCGTAGTAACCGCCGTAGCGACTGTAACAATATTGTTCTTCAATAATGTAGAATAATGCCATTATTCATAAACGTCTGCTAAGTTTATTATTGTGTGTTCCTTTCGGTCTTATAGACATACAGGGTTACTTTTTCATCAGTACAAAAAATCAACATACGTAATAGTAGTCCAAGTTACAGAATACTAGCATTTTTTGTTACTACCCCTTTAGAACAAAAAAACTGAAATACCAATGTTTGAACTTATCCGCAAACCTAACAAGAAATTTACGCATTACGCATTATCAATGTGCATAACTAGCAAAACACACGAACTGGCAACTGTTTGTTTAAAACGTCATCGCACACGGCATGGCGGGTTGGAAAAGCGGCGGCGATAATGTGCACTGGGTATCAACTTATGATTATGATTTGACAAAAAAATCTTATTTGATCCCAAATCCTCCTTCATACTTGCACGAGCTTAGGATCGTCAAAATAAAGATTTTTTTGTGTGTGAAGTTTGTCGAATGTTTTAAATTATGTCTGGGAAACGTGATAAAATTCCAAAGTAGGACAGAAACTTTCTTCATTGAGGCGTATTTAAAAATATGAAATCAACTTTATGTACAATGATTGGAATAAAAAACATACCTAAATGAATGGAGTCCATTTCTCATACTAATTAATTAATTCACATGAATGTTTCCTTCGATATTTCTCAACACAAGTCTGTAGTTCTCACTTTTAGGTTCATCAAATGCACTTATTATTTGTTTATTTAAGTCTTCGTAATTTTGGGCCTCTTCAACGTATACCCGCCGTTTCACCTCACCCCACAAAAAAAAGTCACACGAGGTCAAATCTGTTGACCTGGCTGGCCATGGCTATAACACTGGCATTTTCCAGGCAGGGTACACTTTCTTCAGCGTATAGCCGCTGAGCTGCCACTGTATTTTCCCCAATGAGAAAATAACTACGAACCATTTCGTACGAGCAATTTCCGAATGAAGGTAGTACGATACGGGCGCGCGTGCACACACCTACGTCAACCGTGGGGGCTGACCGTGACCTAGTCACCGATATTAGATAACTGCTATGTTGCCAACTCGTGCGCCGGGCCCGGTAGGTCGCTCACCCCTTTCCGCCGCCCATTAGTGAGCCCATTATTTTTACATTTGCATGAAGGATAAATTAATAACAAATGAAAAATGTAATCTATTATCGATACCAATTACGTGGGAAAATTTATTGTACGGGTGAAAAAGTAACCCTGTATAGAGAAAACCGAGAGAAACAAACACTACACTCAGGGTCGGATTTAGAGGTTGAGAGGCTTCGGGGGCAACAAAGGCCTCCTGGCCCCCAATTATTTTCCAAAATAAAGTAGATTTTTTTTTTCAGTCAAGTTTTTTCAATATATATTTTTTTTTGTAGAAAACAAGTATAGATCACTTTATTATTTAACACACATATTAATATAATCGGAAACGAGAATTATCTGAAATTAAATTTTACCGTTAATGAACGGAATCTTCCGAGCTTATTTCGCCGAAAAATCGTTGATGATTTCGCTGAAATCCAGTTCCCGGAGTAGATCACTTTCAATACTCAAAATAAAAATTAACTTGTGTTTACTACTTGGAAGTTGAAATTTTGTTACGAAATCTCTATTGTGGGGGGCCCTCTTTCGTGGAGGCCCAGGGGCTGTAAGCCCCGGTTGCCCCCCCTTAAATCCGGCCCTGACTACACTATACTCACTCCTCGTTGTGTGTGGAGCAGCCCGAGTCGCGCGTGCTGCGTGTAGTGCCCGCTCGAACCCGAGTCGCGGGCGAACGATGAACCGAGAGACACATACACTACACTATACTCACTCCTCGTTGTGTGTGGAGCAGCCCGAGTCGCGCGTGCTGCGTGTAGTGCCCCGCTCGAACCCGAGTCGCGGGGCGAACGATGAACCGAGAGACAGAAAACACTACACTATACTCACTCCTCGTTGTGTGTGGAGCAGCCCGAGTCGCGCGGGGTCCCCGGGGCGCGGGGGCGGGGCGCGGGGCGGGCGCGCTGTGCTGCGTGTAGTGCCCGCTCGAACCCGAGTCGCGGGGCGCACGATGAACCGAGAGACAAACACTACACTATACTCACTCCTCGTTGTGTGTGGAGCAGCCCGAGTCGCGCGTGCTGCGTGTAGTGCCCGCTCGAACCCGAGTCGCGGGCGAACGATGAACCGAGAGACAGAAACACTACACTATACTCACTCCTCGTTGTGTGTGGGAGCAGCCCGAGTCGCGCGGGTCCCCGGGGGCGCGGGGGCGGGGGCGCGGGCGGCGCGCTGTGCTGCGTGTAGTGCCCGCTCGAACCCCGAGTCGCGGGGCGCACGATGAACCGAGAGACAAACACTACACTATACTCACTCCTCGTTGTGTGTGGAGCAGCCCGAGTCGCGCGGGTCCCGGGGGCGCGGGGCGGGGGCGCGGGGCGGCGCGCTGTGCTGCGTGTAGTGCCCGCTCGAACCCGAGTCGCGGGGCGCACGATGAACCGAGGAGACAAACACTACACTATACTCACTCCTCGTTGTGTGTGGAGCAGCCCGAGTCGCGCGGGGTCCCCGGGGGCGCGGGGGCGGGGCGCGGGGCGGCGCGCTGTGCTGCGTGTAGTGCCCGCTCGAACCCGAGTCGCGGGCGCACGATGAACCGAGAGACAAACACTACACTATACTCACTCCTCGTTGTGTGTGGAGCAGCCCGAGTCGCGCGGGGTCCCGGGGGCGCGGGGCGGGGGCGCGGGCGGGCGCGCTGTGCTGCGTGTAGTGCCCCGCTCGAACCCCGAGTCGCGGGCGCACGATGAACCGAGAGACAAACACTACACTATACTCACTCCTCGTTGTGTGTGGAGCAGCCCCGAGTCGCGGCGGGTCCCCGGGGCGCGGGGCGGGGCGCGGGCGGCGCGCTGTGCTGCGTGTAGTGC
>JALPQI010017837.1:0-22894 GCA_025490895.1 Thaumatotibia leucotreta
GATGTAAGCTTCATGTGACTTTGAAAATTAGTGTATTCTTAAATTGTTTCATATTAAATGTAAAATTTTGTGCTACTGTTCACTCAACCAATTGACCATACTTTTGCAGAAAGCCTCCAACTTTTTTTTTGTCAATCTGATTTAAGCCATTACATATCGACTTTCCACAACCATAACTACATGTTCTCTGGTTTGCCCGAAGGTTGACTGGTAGAGAATGCTTCATAGCATTAAGTCCGCCTTTTGTACATTTTTTTTTCTTTTGTGCAATAAAGTTTTAAATAAATAAATAAATAACTTTCTGCGTTGTCAAAAAATTGAAGTTGGTCGCTTTCTGCATAACTATGGTCAATTGAAAGACCATTCAAAGTGATTTTTTATCATGTAAAGACTTCAAAATTATTATTCATGTCATTGTTTGGCAAATAAATGCATACTTTAAATTAATAAATCTGATAATTCATGAGTGTAATAATAATTATTAATATACAATAGGAAGCATAGAAACATCATAAGAAATATTTTCTTATTTATTCATATCTGAAACATCTTCAGTACATTATGAAAACCATTTTAGGCATCAGGTCTTTGTTAGCATCCCTAAAAGGAAATGGTTAGCATATCCGTATATACAATGGTATTCCCATTATCATTGCAAAACTGGGTTTCCCATCCGACAAGTAAAACATTTATTTGTCATTGGACCCATTGGGAAATATGAATGTAATTTAGCTCATACTTTTTGAACATAGTCAACGAGTTTTATACATTTTCATAAAAAAAATTAATTTTGCATAGTAATTTATACCTACCTATATACTTAATATAAATAGTATAATAGTTGAATACAGTCAATGATTTTTAATACAATTTCATTAAAAAATCTGAAATGAATGCTTGTTATTGTTCAAATACTAGCATAATAATGTATACCTATTAGTAATATATATAAGCATAGTATAGTTGTATAATTGTATTAAAACTAACGGTGAGAAATGGCCATAAAGGATAAGGTATTCCTATCTATAAAATTTTGTGCCAAGGAGGGCATAATCACAAGCGAAAGTAGGTCAAAGATTAGCGAAAACTAAAATTCGTAATCCATGCATGCAAGGGGCGTACAACACTGAGGATGACAAATACTCACATCACGGAATTGAACCAGTCCTAGTTCTCCTAACTCCGACACGCAGGCATAAGCAGCTTCACTTTGCAAAAAGAGCTGACATAATGTCATCTCCTCACTCCTGAACAACGACCCCATATTGCACGTTTGTCACCACACACAACTAAACTAAAAACTACGCGCGGCTCCGTCGCATCAGTCGCGACTGACTTTGGCGACGAAATAAACGGAAACGAAATCAATCGATGAATCTCCAACACGGCACGTCATCCATGCGCGATGCGACAGCTGTTTTTGAGTGCCAGCTCAACGATACAAAATCCACTATTTATTTTATTGAGGGTTTTTGATACTTTTTCTGCCGCTATGGGGAGGTGAGATGGCAGCACTGAGCCGACCGTATAACGAACTGTCAAAATAAATACGCGCATTTAATTTTCAACATATTTATAGGTTTATTTATTCTGAAAACCATTACTTTAGTCATATTGTTACCTAAAATAAATAAATAAAATAGTTCCAAGTCAATTCTCATGAAATTAGCAAAGTTATAGTAATTATTTTGAATACCAGTGACTTTGAGCACCTGTTTTAGAGTTCAATCTTCGGTTCGACGACCATGGTCGCGTTTTATAAAGTTACAATTTACAATTTCGCTGTTTGCCTCTCTAACGCACGCACTAATTGGCTAGAAAGAGAGGCAAACAGCGAAATTGTAAATTGTAGCTTTATAAAACGCGACCCATATATTAGTCGTAATCCATTACAAAATCAATAAACTTCTAAATAAAGTAGAATTTCGATATTTTAGGTCCAAGTGCCTATGAATTTGCTATGAATAGTATGAATGTGACAGCTGTGTGGACCCGACGCCTACTCTAGCGCCGCCTGGTGGCAGAAAAAATATCGAAAACCCTCTTTCATGTCCAATGATGTTCGCTAAAGCCACGTTTCCACTAAGTTTTCTGAGCGAGCATCGCGGCTTAACATGGTGGCTATGGTGGATACATTCTATGTCACATACAGGATGTTATCAAAATGATGATAGAAAATAATAAAACATGGATCTATTAATGACTTTGAACAACTTTTACTATGAGGACACTTCCATTGAAATGTGCTAAGATAGGTTGACCAAAATATATGGAAGTGTCGATTTTTTTTTTGCGTTTTATATTTTGGCCCATAGGAAAAGTTGTTCAAAATCATTAATAGATCCATGTCTTATTATTTTCACCATTTCGATAACATCCTGTTTTTTTTTTATATTTCAGAAAAGTTACATTTCTTGGCAGTAAACTGTTGTTTCAGTTGGTTAATTCTGTGTGCCTTTCAGCAAAAGACTCCCCCAGTACTCTCTATTCCTCTGGGTTTCTGGCTTTTCTGGTCCACGGCCCTACCGTGAACTTCGATATACACAAATTTCGAGGATTTGTCTTTCTAACTCTAATAACGCCTTCGTTGGAGAAAAATCCTCGAAATTTAAGAATTTCGATTTTCGCTTCGTCTTCTTTTACTAACCCCTTGGATACCATGTAGACAGTACTTTACCTTATAATTAATATTTTTTTATTTTATGTGATATATAATGATGGATTCAAACTCAAATTGTACAATTTTGAAAATAAACACCTATAAAAATGGATTCAATAAAAAGTTAAAGTGCTTTGATGAAACATTTCAGTCCTTATCAAATTTTCACCATTTTCAGGGGAAATTAATAACTGGTCACATTCAGTATTCGTATTCATTTTTCACTCGCTCTCTCTTTCGCTCAATGAGGGTTTTCTATAATTTTTCTGCCACCAGGGCGGCGCTTCGTACGCACCTGGTCTCGACAGCTGTCAGATTCATACTATTCATAGGCACCTGGGCCTAAAATATTGAAATTCTATTTTATTTGGAAGAGAATTGATTTTGTAATGGATTACGACTAATACATGGTCGTCGAACTGAAGATTGAACTCTAAAACAGGCGCTCAAAGTCACTGGTATTCAAAATAATTACTCTAACTTTGTTAATTTCATGAGAATTGACTTGGAACTATTTTATTTATTTATTTTAGGTAACAATATGACTAAAGTAATGGTTTTCAGAATAAATAAACCTATAAATATGTTGAAAATTAAATGCGCGTATTTATTTTGACAGTTCGTTATACGGTCGGCTCAGTGCTGCCATCTCACCTCCCCATAGCGGCTGAAAAAGTATCAAAAACCCTCATTGATTAGGAACTGTTTATGAAGCTTGTTGAAAGATGAAAAACTTTTTTTGAGTATTCAACTATTGACATTATATTGTCCTGAAATTTTATTTAAATTAGGTATTTATATTATATCAATAAATTAATGTACACAATAGTATTTTCCAATTACTTTTTGGGTTAATCATTACATGTAGTTATGAGTCTAGCAATCCTCATAAATTAATATTTTTTATTTTACCCGATAAATTTCAAAAGTCTATAAACGTCAATGTCATAATTAGCTATCTCTATTTTTTACACTAACTATAGGTATAGCTAGCTTTTTCTTTGGTTTCTGCTGTCACTTTGACGTAGCTCAATGAAATGTTTGGATTATACTTGACTTGTGTGGGTGTAAAATATTGAGGTTATAGCGAATTGAATTAAAAATAATATATTGAATTTAGACTGTATAAATAACTACTCAATGAAATACTGTCTAAAATGGTCAGTTCATAACTTAAACCATATCGCTCTACACCGTTTGCCTCATGGTGTAATACCAATACAAGTTTTATTTATTTTTAGGCTCTGCTCGGCGCTCAACTGGTTATAACTCTGATAATGGTCTCAGTGATTCAAAAACTGGGGAATTATTCGTTCGCGAGGTGGTTATTGTGTTCGACAGGGTTGATTCGGTATTTGTACCCAGATAACAACGAATTGAAGGCTTTAGCGGGGTTGCCTAAGGACAAACCGAAGGGTAAGAAAGGGGGGAAACATGAGTCTAACGGGAAGGTGGAGACGTTTCACGTCCCCCGAAGCCTTGAGATACAGCTGGAGACTGCGCCGGTGACAGCCCTAGACGTGATACACTTGAGATATTACACAGAATATCAGTGGATAGTGGATTTTTCGCTCTACACCAGTATTGTCTATATTTTGTCAGAGGTAAGTTGTTGTAATTTTAAAACTGTTTTGGTATATTTTATTTTTTGGCGCTTATTGGACCAATATCTATATCATATTTTAAAGACAAACGGGTCGTAAATGCGTAAAGTTACATTTAAGTATATCTTGACCCGTTTGTCTTTATAATATGAGTGATAATCGTGAAAGTTTAAATCAATATCTATATCTCCTAATGAGATTGAACTATTGAGAGCAACAGACAATAAGTGAGTACTAAAAATTTCTAAACTTCAAGTTTTCTGTTCCAGGTTTACACTTCAATATTTCCACTGAAAGATGAGTTCAACTTAAGTATGGTGTGGTGCTTATTGGTGGTACTTTTCTCATTGTATCCTTTGAAAATATTATGAATAGAGATCTGTTCTGAAAGAGATGAATTTTACAATTTGAAGGCAAACAAGCACTAATTTATGGGTTTTTTACATGAACAACATGAGATTATTACAGAATGCTATAGAGCTAATGTCAGTTCTTGTCATTCCTTTCATATTTGACTTAGTCTGTTGTACACTAGTAGGTATCTATTGCCCTGTAAAAGTCATAATGTTTATTCCCTTTTCTGTTACCATTCAATTCTTGCTGTATAGAGTAATTTTGTTCATGTTCCAGAATATTTTTTAACTCCTAATGATCAATGAAATACATCTGATCGTGGGTCTCAGATAATTAATATTTAGTATGTGTTAGCTTCAAGCAGTGCAATCAAAATTAGATTTTTACAGACATGTCATGAAGTGTAATTGTAAGGGTGCTTATTTGCTCCTAAGCATATAATTTATAGATCAAGGTCCCAGTATCTATTTATTTCATAAAAATTACATTCACTTCACAACTTATAGCTACTTAACACCATAGTGTAGTGTCACAAGCATTAGTTACATAATACTACCCATTAACACATTCTTGGTGTAGTTACTTAGTTTCTCAGTATTAGAGCTTGCAATACCGGTATTTTTTGTATGGGCAATACTGGTATTGCAAACCCTACTGAGTGTGATATCCCTTGGTCCTTGACTCAAGCACAGTAAAATCCTGCTAACCCTGACAAAGCAATACTTCACAAGTGAGGAATCCATCGGAGAGCGGTCCACCTGCATCGTGGGCTTCTGCGTGTTCCTACTCCTAGCCATGGTGGTGTTGGTTGTGAGTGAGAATCACCTGGAGGTTGGGGTCGATCCGGCTTATGACAGCTTCTATGAGAACGCTTATAAGTTTTTGGAGAACCAGGGACTCTCTTCTGTGTAAGTCACTTGTAAATATGTTGTAGAAAAATATACTAATTACTAATCCAATTAATTGTACTGACATGTTTTATAATTTTATTACGACAGATTTAATAATCCTAATAAATATATTATTTTATTTATTTAGTTAAGTAATATGTGAGATATACTTGAATATGTAAGATTTAACGACGAATGGACATTTAATATGGTTTCTCATTAACAGGTATGTTTTTGTTGATAGTTGTAGAATGTAGAATTGATAAATAACAAATTGTATTCATTACTAATCTAACAAAACTTAAGCAATAATATAAAATTACATCAAATTGTAAAAAAAAACTACAATAAACTACCTTAAACTAAAGGGCCTAAACTATATCTACAGATATCCCCAATGCCACTTCCATTTGGTAAAGTGCCCATAAGGTTGGCTGCGTTACCTTGCTGAATGGCAATGCCTATATGTTGAGCGAGGAACGAGCCAGCCCTAGGGTTAGTTTAGGCTATTTTTTTTTACTTAATTAGGAAACACACAGTTAAAACATTAAATTAGGTAATAAATATTACAGAACTTGATTGATAATTTAGATATTTAACTATGCGTAATTAGTTGTCAAATATAATTTTCGCTTTCAAATTCTTCACTCCGACATTACGTCAACTTTTCGTCGTAAAAGTCAACTAAGGGTAAGGGATTGAAGGTATCACTGATCAAATTGCCAATCTGCTTGCCGGCGTGGCGATTGAGCATTTATAGTTCGGGAAATATTATTTGACCGACTCTTATCTCACTTTTGTTTTGCGTCATTAACAATAGAAAAGTTTTCGACTGCTGATTGTCTAGTAAGTGTTAACGCAACACAAGGTCGTAAGTAAGATAACAGTCGGTCAAATAATATTTCTCGAACTATACCTCCTCCTAATGGTTCATAATGATAATAAGATAAGCTGCTGATGTCAAAGTAAAGATCACCTTTCTACGGGTATTTTCAGTTTTATGTACTTATAAATAAATTATAATGCAGGGGACCAGCTTCAAAGTTGATCCTGAAATTCGCTTTCGCGGTATGGGCGGCGATCATCGGGACACTCTTCACATTCCCTGGTCTCCGAGTCGCCAGAATGCATTGGGACTCTTTAAGGTAAGCAATACAATATAATACAAAACTCTTTATTGTACACCTCACACGTAATAAAGAACAAAAGTTCACAAAACAAAAGAAATACAAAAAACAGAGGTCACAAAAGGCGGCCTTATCGCTAAAAAGCGATCTCTTCCAGACAACCTTTGGGTGGTGGAGACACGATTACAAAAATGTAGGTAGTAGGTGGTGCAGAAAAAGGAAAATATTGAAAAAGAATACCAACAACACAAACGAAAATTCTAATAGACATACATAAATAAATGTAATCATATAAACATACATAAATAAATAAATATCTTGGGACAGCTTACACAAATCGACCTAGTGCCACGGTAAGCTCAATTAAGGCTTGTGATGTGGGTACCAGGCGACGATATATATAATAGATAGATACATATAGATACTTAAATACATAGACAGCCATGACCAAGGAACAAACATTTGTGATAAATAAATACACAAAGAATACTCGTATATGCATATCAAGTAGAGGAAAATAACAGTGTCAATGTAAGCATATTTTGTATAAAGTATATTTCGGTAACTATGCGCATAAGCATAGTTAATAGGAGAGGCCTACGCCCAGCTGTGGACTATCATAAGCTGATGATGTGATATTTCGGTATCTGGCCGAATTTAACATCAATAAATATTGTTATAAAATAACACGTAAAATTTACACATCCATTTTAGCATTGTAAGTCAAATAAATGATTGTAAGTATTTTTTTTATTTTATAACGCCTTCTTCACACATTAATCTCTCTATTTGATTAAGCATTTAAATATTTGTCACATGAGCAAATTATAAGAAATCATGAGAAAACAAGAAATGTTCAACAAGATATATTGGGTAATAGTGTGTTAAAAAGGGGTTGAAAATGTCCTTGGGGTTGAAAAATGGTATTCTTAAATTATAAATCTTAAATGGTTATTCTTAAATTATATTGTTTATTCATTAAAGATATACAGAGTTAGCTCTTAAAATATTGGTGGAAGATTTTAACCCTTAAATGCATGACCTTGACAAAGATTTATTCAAATTTAAATTTTGACGGGCTGTCAATAGAGTCGAGAATAGATGATGCATATACAGGGTTATTTTTTCACCGGTACAATAAATTTTCCCACGTATTTGGTATCGATAATAGATTACATTTATCAAATAAAATTGACATTTTTTTTCATTTATTATTAATTTATCCTTTATGCAAATGTAAAATGATGGGCTTACTAAAGACAAGACGTCAACGGGGTGCGGGACGCAGAGGGCGGCGGAAAGGGGTGAGCGACCTGCTGGTCGGTGCACGAGTTGGCAACATAGCAGTTATCTTAATCTCGGTGACTAGGTCAGGGTCAGTCCCGCGCTTGAAAGGGTCAGTCCCGCGACTGAAGGTAGTACGATGCGGCACGCGTGCCAACACGGGGTCAACAGATTTGACCCCGTGTGACTGTTTTTGTGAAGTGTAGTGAAACGGCGGGTAGGCCCAAAATTTAAAAGACTTAAAAAATCTAATAATAAGTGCATTTGATGAACTTAAAAGTGAGAACTACAGACTTGTGTTGGGAAATATCGAAGGAAACATTCAAAAACGGGCAAGAGTGTGTTTAGATAACCACAGCCAACATTTTGAGCACTTGCTTAAGTATGTGAATTAATAAATTAGTACGAGAAATGGACTCCATTACTTAGGTATGTTTTTTTGATTCCAATCATTGTGCATAAAGGTGATTTCAAATTTTTAAATACGCCTCAATGAAGAAAGTTTCTGTCCTACTTTGTAATTTTATCACGTTTCCCAGACATAATTTAAAACATTCGACAAACTTCACACACAGAAAAATTCTTTGTTTTTACGGTCCTAAGCCCGTGCTGTCTTGTAGTGTACTTGTAGTGCAAGTATGAAGGAAGATTTGGGATCAAGTAAGATTGTTTTGCCAAGTCATAATCATAAGTTGATACCCAGTGGGGTTTTTCCAACCCTTCATGCCACGTGCGATGACGTTGTAAACAAACAGTTGCCAGTTCGTGTGTTTTGCTAGTTATGTACATTGATAATGCGTAATGCGTCCAATTTTCTTATTAGGTTTGCGGATAAGTTCAAACATCGGTATTTTAGTTTTTTTGTTCTAAAGGGGTAAATGTTAGTATTCTGTAACTTGGACTACTATTACGTATGTTGATTTATTGTACTGGTGAAAAAATAACCCTGTATACATCACTATGCATTTAAGGGTTAAAGGTTGGTCGAAGTTTTTTGGGGTTAAAAATATAAGTATCTTATCGTATGAGATTATTATTTTAAAGTTTAAATTAAGCGCACCGGGTATTAGGCGCACAAAACAAGCGGTTTCGAATCCCTTTATAACAAAGTCTTTCGCAGTTGATTTTTTCTATGTGTTACATTGTGGGATTAAGCGTTGAATAAATTTCTTCTATTCTATCTTAAAAAGCGCGTCTTGTTCCAGATACTACAACGAGAGCAGAGTGAAGAGTTTCCTATTAAACGCGAACTTCGCGTTACCGTTCCTGCTGGCCCTGCTGTGGGTGCGGCCCGTCACTCGCTACTACCTCACGGAGCGCGTGTTCAGCGGCATGGAGAAGCCAATGTGAGCAATACCCAGATATGAGAGCACAGTTAGTTAGGTTAGAGCGAACTTCGCGTTACCGTTCCTGCTGGCCCTGCTGTGGGTGCGGCCCGTCACTCGCTACTACCTCACGGAGCCAATGATATATAAGTAAAGATATGTTATACTTTAACAAAATGAGCGAAATAAATACTTCACATCATACACCTACAATTTATTGACAGTTGACATATCGATAGGTGATCTTCATACTTCAAAATGCGTAAAAGAGATAGCAAAATACATATACTCGTATTTAATAAATAAAAAAGAGTCAACTAGCATTTTGACAATCGCGTGTGCATTCTTTTATTGATAAACATTGTTTTATCTTTGTTACTCTCGATCTTAAACAGCATAAGCTTGTCTTTTTCTCTAAGTTAGTCAAAAACGTCAAAATGGCGTCCTATTTATTTTCAATAAATAATATAATTGAAAAAATATATAATTCAGTTTCATTGCGCATGATGTGTGATGCTAAGGGCATTTTTGCATTTTATTTTGTGGTTTTCACTATTGTATAACATAAAATGACATTTTAGGGCGCAGTTCATGTGATTTGCGAGAATTCGGCAGTGGTACACACCTCTCGGTGGTCTGGGTAGGACTAAGAGCGATTGTTAGAATTATCTCATTCTGAGCGCTTCAATTTTAGAGCCGGTGTAACATATCTTTACTTATTATATCATTGCACGGAGCGCGTGTTCAGCGGCATGGAGAAGCCAATGTGAGCAATACCCAGATATGAGAGCACAGTTAGTTAGGTTAGAGCGAACTTCGCGTTACCGTTCCTGCTGGCCCTGCTGTGGGTGCGGCCCGTCACTCGCTACTACCTCACGGAGCGCGTGTTCAGCGGCATGGAGAAGCCAATGTGAGCAATACCCAGATATGAGAGCACAGTTAGTTTAGTTAGAGCGAACTTCGCGTTACCGTTCCTGCTGGCCCTGCTGTGGGTGCGACCCGTCACTCGCTACTACCTCACGGAGCGCGTGTTCAGCGGCATGGAGAAGCCAATGTGAGCAATACCCAGATATGAGAGCACAGTTAGTTAGGTTAGAGCGAACTTCGCGTTACCGTTCGTGCTCTGCTGTGGGTGCGGCCCGTCACTCGCTACTACCTCACGGAACGTGTATTCAGCGGCATGGAGAAGCCAATGTGAGCAATACCCAGATATGAGAGCACAGTTAGTTAGGTTAGAGCGAACTTCGCGTTACCGTTCCTGCTGGCCCTGCTGTGGGTGCGGCCCGTCACTCGCTACTACCTCACGGAGCCAATGATATATAAGTAAAGATATGTTATACTTTAACAAAATGAGCGAAATAAATACTTCACATCATACACCTACAATCTATTGACAGTTGACATATCGATAGGTGATCTTCATACTTCAAAATGCGTAAAAGAGATAGCAAAATATATATACTCGTATTTAATAAATAAAAAAGAGACAACTAGCATTTTGACAATCGCGTGTGCATTCTTTTATTGATAAACATTGTTTTATCTTTGTTACTCTCGATCTTAAACAGCATAAGCTTGTCTTTTTCTTTAAGTCAGTCAAAAACGTCAAAATGGCGTCCTATTTATTTTCAATAAATAATATAATTGAAAAAATATATAATTCAGTTTAATTGCGCATGATGTGTGATGCTAAGGGCATTTTTGCATTTTATTTTGTGGTTTTCACTATTGTATAACATAAAATGACATTTTAGGGCGCAGTTCATGTGATTTGCGAGAATTCGGCAGTGGTACACACCTCTCGGTGGTCTGGGTAGGACTAAGAGCGATTGTTAGAATTATCGCAATCTGAGCGCTTCAATTTTAGAGCCGGTGTATCATATCTTTACTTATTATATCATTGCACGGAGCGCGTGTTCAGCGGCATGGAGAAGCCAATGTGAGCAATACCCAGATATGAGAGCACAGTTAGTTAGGTTAGAGCGAACTTCGCGTTACCGTTCCTGCTGGCCCTGCTGTGGGTGCGACCCGTCACTCGCTACTACCTCACGGAGCCAATGATATATAAGTAAAGATATGTTATACTTTAACAAAATGAGCGAAATAAATACTTCACATCATACACCTACAATTTATTGACAGTTGACATATCGATAGGTGATCTTCATACTTCAAAATGCGTAAAAAAGATAGCAAAATATATATACTCGTATTTAATAAATAAAAAAGAGACAACTAGCATTTTGACAATCGCGTGTGCATTCTTTTATTGATAAACATTAAATAAATAAAAATAAATAAATAAATAAATCATTTATTCCATTTCAATCTTAGTTGGTAAATACATAGTGGTCGAGTACTCCTATTAGGTATACAATACCTGTGTCAGGAGTCCTCGCTCTTCCAAATTACAATATAAAATTTATACTAAGATTAGGTAACCGAAATTCTTTTATTTTATTTAGTCTAATAATTACTAATAATTAATTAGAATATTACAATTTGAGATTAATTTAATTAAACATAAAAAATTAAGATCTGATAAATTTAATCTTATAATTACTTGCTTACAATAATACAATTTGATATTAATTAAACATAAATATTAAAGATATTTCCGATATTACAATATAAAAATCTATATTGATTAGGTAATTGATAAATATAAATTTAATTTTAATTTAATTTTACTTACAATAATACAATTTCACATTGATTTAATTTAACAATAAAGTTTAGTATATGCACCTTCACTAATTAATATATTATGTAAATTGTGTGTTTATGTGTGTGTGTGTGTATGTGTGACGCTATTAGTGTTCATTATTTAAATATTATATCCTCAGTAGCTTTATAGTCGAGGTCAGTTATCCATTTCATAATGTTTTTTTTACATTCATATCTATTTAATGAGTATATATTTAAATCTTTATTTACCCTATTATAAATATTCGCAGATTGTGCCACGTATTGCCTTCGAGCGAAAGCTGATTTGCATCTAGGAACTGGTGCAACTCTGTGATTTCTTCTTTGAGCTATTAGTGCTTGGTCAAACGGTAAAGAGCTGTGAAGTTTTAAAATTGCAGAGGTTATATACAACTTACGCATACTAAGTACCTTACAATGTGAATACAGTTCTGTGGTGGGATATCGTAGTGGCTTAAAGTACATTGTTTTTAGTAAGTACCTCTGCCCTCTCTCCACTTCCAGGTATTTCGTTTTGTCTGCGCCTCCCCAGACTGGTATGCAGTACGACATTATTGATTGTGCTAGTGCAGTGTATATTTGTTGTAAAAGAGTTTTGTTCGCTACATGTCTTAGAATTTTGAATAACCATACAAGTTTTCTTATTCTGGAAGTTATATATTCAATGTGTTCATGCCAGCATAAACGTTGATCAATTATGATACCCAGGTATTTTGCTGATTTTACTTTACTAAGAGGTGTACACTGGCAAGTTGAGTTACTCAAATTTTTACATTCATGAATTCTTAAGTTTAGATTTTTCTGTGGTTGTGATCTGGAATTTTTAGAGAAACAAATATAGTTGCACTTTTCTTTATTTAATGTAAGTAGGTTAGATTTCAACCAGCGGCTGATCTTGAGCAGGCCCCTCTCGGCAGCGCCAAAGGTCGATTCCCAGTTCTGTCCAGCAAACAAGACCACAGTGTCATCCGCATACAAGATCATATGGCCATCTTGGACTAGTTCTGCAGTCAAGTCGTTTATGTAGACAAGAAACAAGGTAGGGCCCAGGACGCTACCTTGTGGAACGCCAAAGGTCACTTCTGTGTCGCTGCTATTTATTAACATTGTTTTATCTTTGTTACTCTCGATCTTAAACAGTAAAAGCTTGTCTTTTTCTTTAAGTCAGTCAAAAACGTCAAAATGGCGTCCTATTTATTTTCAATAAATAATATAATTGAAAAAATATATAATTCCGTTTAATTGCGCATGATGTGTGATGCTAAGGGCATTTTTGCATTTTATTTTGTGGTTTTCACTATTGTATAACATAAAATGACATTTTAGAACGCAGTTCATGTGATTTGGGAGAATTCGGCAGTGGTACACACCTCTCGGTGGTCTGGGTAGGACTAAGAGCGATTGTTAGACTTATCGCAATCTGAGCGCTTCAATTTTAGAGCCGGTGTAACATATCTTTACTTATTATATCATTGTACGGAGCGCGTGTTCAGCGGCATGGAGAAGCCAATGTGAGCAATACCCAGATATGAGAGCACAGTTAGTTAGGTTAGAGCGAACTTCGCGTTACCGTTCCTGCTGGCCCTGCTGTGGGTGCGGCCCGTCACTCGCTACTACCTCACGGAGCGCGTGTTCAGCGGCATGGAGAAGCCTATGTGAGCAATACCCAGATATGAGAGCACAGTTAGTTAGGTTAGAGCGAACTTCGCGTTACCGTTCGTTCTGGCGCTGCTGTGGGTGCGACCCGTCACTCGCTACTACCTCACGGAACGTGTATTCAGCGGCATGGAGAAGCCAATGTGAGCAATACCCAGATATGAGAGCACAGTTAGTTAGGTTAGAGCGAACTTCGCGTTACCGTTCCTGCTGGCCCTGCTGTGGGTGCGGCCCGTCACTCGCTACTACCTCACGGAGCCAATGATATATAAGTAAAGATATGTTATACTTTAACAAAATGAGCGAAATAAATACTTCACATCATACACCTACAATTTATTGACAGTTGCAATATCGATAGGTGATCTTCATACTTCAAAATGCGTAAAAGAGATAGCAAAATACATATACTTGTATTTAATAAATAAAAAAGAGACAACTAGCATTTTGACAATCGCGTGTGCATTCTTTTATTGATAAACATTGTTTTATCTTTGTTACTCTCGATCTTAAACAGCATAAGCTTGTCTTTTTCTCTAAGTCAGTCAGAAACGTCAAAATGGCGTCCTATTTATTTTCAATAAATAATATAATTGAAAAAAAAATATAATTCAGTTTAATTGCGCATGATGTGTGATGCTAAGGGCATTTTTGCATTTTATTTTGTGGTTTTCACTATTGTATAACATAAAATGACATTTTAGGGCGCAGTTCATGTGATTTGCGAGAATTCGGCAGTGGTACACACCTCTCGGTGGTCTGGGTAGGACTAAGAGCGATTGTTAGAATTATCGCAATCTGAGCGCTTCAATTTTAGAGCCGGTGTAACATATCTTTACTTATTATATCATTGCACGGAGCGCGTGTTCAGCGACATGGAGAAGCCAATGTGAGCAATACCCAGATATGAGAGCACAGTTAGTTAGGTTAGAGCGAACTTCGCGTTACCGTTCCTGCTGGCCCTGCTGTGGGTGCGGCCCGTCACTCGCTACTACCTCACGGAGCCAATGATATATAAGTAAAGATATGTTATACTTTAACAAAATGAGCGAAATAAATACTTCACATCATACACCTACAATTTATTGACAGTTGACATATCGATAGGTGATCTTCATACTTCAAAATGCGTAAAAGAGATAGCAAAATACATATACTCGTATTTAATAAATAAAAAAGAGACAACTAGCATTTTGACAATCGCGTGTGCATTCTTTTATTGATAAACATTGTTTTATCTTTGTTACTCTCGATCTTAAACAGCATAAGCTTGTCTTTTTCTCTAAGTCAGTCAAAAACGTCAAAATGGCGTCCTATTTATTTTCAATAAATAATATAATTGAAAAAATATATAATTCAGTTTAATTGCGCATGATGTGTGATGCGAAGGGCATTTTTGCATTTTATTTTGTGGTTTTCACTATTGTATAACATAAAATGACATTTTAGGGCGCAGTTCATGTGATTTGCGAGAATTCGGCAGTGGTACACACCTCTCGGTGGTCTGGGTAGGACTAAGAGCGATTGTTAGAATTATCTCAATCTGAGCGCTTCAATTTTAGAGCCGGTGTAACATATCTTTACTTATTATATCATTGCACGGAGCGCGTGTTCAGCGGCATGGAGAAGCCAATGTGAGCAATACCCAGATATGAGAGCACAGTTAGTTAGGTTAGAGCGAACTTCGCGTTACCGTTCCTGCTGGCCCTGCTGTGGGTGCGGCCTAGGGTTGCCAACTAAAGATCACAGATATGCGGGATATTCGCGAATTAATTGCGGGACTTGGCTGTAAAATGCGGGACGGGAATGACATTAACATTAAAAAATAATGCTTAATTTCAGATCGGTTAAATTTAGATGCACAGTTATACACGTTCAGTACACGGTGCTCGCAGGCTATAGTCACCGTCGTCGCGTTACATTCAAATTAACATGTCGCAATCTTAAATGCTTTCATTTACGTATTCATATTATTATTTTAGTATTTTCAGTTTAGTATGCCCTAAAAGCGGGACAACTGGCGTCCCGCGTGAACCCTTTGCGGGACCCATACTTTAGGGCCCCAGAAACAGGACGTCCCGCATATAGCGGGAGAGTTGGCAGCCCTAGTGCGGCCCGTCACTCGCTACTACCTCACGGAGCGCATGTTCAGCGGCAATGAGAAGCCAATGTGAGCAATACCCAGATATGAGAGCACAGTTAGTTAGGTTAGAGCGAACTTCGCGTTACCGTTCCTGCTGGCCCTGCTGTGGGTGCGACCCGTCACTCGCTACTACCTCACGGAGCGCGTGTTCAGCGGCATGGAGAAGCCTATGTGAGCATAACCCAATAAAAATGTTGTCACTTTTTTTAACTCTATTCAGTGGCGATGAAGTCAACAAGTGTACCACATTTTTTGGTGACTTTACGAGGAAAGTGAGGTTTCCTCTCGAACGAGAATGTGCTTCTTTGAATTTTATCTGCTGGTTAATATTGATTGGTCAGTCAATGGTTGGTGCGACCTGTCCTAAGCTAGGTAGATAAGAAAAAGATGGATATATTCGCCTTAACCACTGAACAGTAAGTTTCTGTAATTCAATTGGAAAACTGGTGATACTAGCTATCCATAGTTATCTTGTTTGAAATTCGGAAACATCTGGCTTATTTTGATATTCTTCACAAGTTTCATCGAATCAAACACAAATCAAAATATTTGGATTTGTTTCACAAACACTTAAATGGATGTTAGCACCATCTCTCACACTATACCAGAATTGCTTTACTTGCCCTTAGAGTATGATGAAACGCCCGCCCCTAGCCTTATAAGAGATTGACGTATAATAATAATAGCTCCAGGGCCGGTTTCGGCCACGGCGACTGCTGTCAACTCCGATGTTGTCTCTGGTGTGCTCGCTCGTGGCTTACGTAACCTATCTTATTGCTAAACGTACGCAAACATTGAGGGCAGGTTAGCACACCATTGACATAATTATATGTTAAAGCCGCAGGTGTTCGTGCTTTAATCTCATCACGCTTGGCATCAAGCTGTATTCGCCGCTGAGATTCAAACTCGCTCACTTTTTTGTTGACGGTCGCTCTCCACTCGGACCGTACGGCAGCGCACTATTCCCACCGCGCGGGATCTATGTCACACTTCTTTAAGTGCCGCTTCAGCACATCTTTGTACCTGAGAAGTTGACCACCCTGCTTCCGCTTGCCCTTCTCGAGTTCCGAATAGAAGATTCGCTGAGCGACACGTTGTTCTCCCATGCGCGAGACGTGCCCGCACCATCTGAGCTGACGACGCATGAGGTAGACCTCGATTCCACCTACATTCGCTCTGCGCAAAACTTCCGTATTGCGCACCCTATCAGACCACCGGATCTTCATGATCTTGCGCAAGCACCCGAGGTGGAATCTATCCATCATGCGAATATGACAGCGGTAGGTGGTCCACGTCTCAGAGGAATACAAAATATTAGGCAGCACAACTGCCATATAAACAGAGATCTTTGTGGCCAGCTTCAAATTATGCGAACTGAAGACCATGGAGTTCAGCTTGCCGAATGCTGCAGCTGCAGCCCCAATTCTGCTATTGATCTCACTATCTAGATCACACTTATAGGTTAAAGTGCTCCCCAGGTAACGAAACTTGTCGACTTGCTTCAGTTGATCGTCGCCAAGACTAACGACCAGCGCTCTTTGACTGCAGGCGTCGAGCGACATCACCTCGGTCTTCTTTACGCTGATCTTAAGCCCAAATCTCTGGCAAGACTGGTCAAAAACGGACATCAGCTGTTGCATGCCTTCTGGAGATTCAGTCATGAAGCACAAATCATCCGCATACATAATTTCGGTGATCATTGCGTGAGATACTTTAGTGCGCGACCTGAATCTGGCCAGGTTAAAAATACTACCATCCGTACGAAAACGGATACGGATACCTTCCGGGGATGCCTGCAAGACCTCGCGCACCACGACTGCAAAGTACAGTGCAAATAAAGTGGGGGCCAGAACACATCCTTGCTTTACCCCACAGGTCACTGGAAAGAAGTCTGACTGTTGGTCGTCGAAGGTGACACAACACTCCATGTCGTCATGCAGAAGTCGAAGAAGCCTTACAAACTTCCCCGTACAACCAAGTTTGCTCAGGACTACCCAGAGGGCTTCACGAGGCACGCTGTCAAAAGCTTTCTCAAGATCGACAAAGCAGAGAAACAGTTGACGGCCCCGTTCCCGGCTCTTTTCCTGCAGTTGTCGAACCGAGAAAATCGCTTCACAGGTGCCTCGGTCGGGACGGAAGCCAAACTGAGTTTCCGGCAACAAATTCTCGGATAGTCGAGAAAGGCGGTTTAGTAGGACTCTTGCAAACACTTTCCCTGGAACCGATAACAAAGAAATACCGCGGTAAGAATTACAATCGGAACGGTCGCCCTTGTTCTTATACAGTGCCCTTATACGGGAAACCTTGAAATCGCGAGGGACCAGCTCTTTTTCCCATATAAGAACAAAGAGGCGCCATATTGCCGAATGCAATTCCTCCCCACCATATTTAATCAACTCCCCTTGTATAGAGTCGATGCCCGCCGCACGTCTATTATGTTGCTGCTTGATAGCAGCAATAACCTCACCACGTAGCAAAGGCTCATCTAACTCAATGGCGATTGGAAGTTGAGGTATTGCATTGATGTGCACCATGTCAGCATAGCGATCCACATTCAACAATTCGTTGAAGTGCTCTGCCCAGCGTCCTAGCACTTCCTCTTTACTCTTAAGAAGACCTTCGCCATTATTCGGCTTCAGAGGTACTCTAGCAAAGGGTTTCGTACCTAGAAGGCTTCTGATCTCCCTGTAAAACTCCCCAATCTGGTTGGAGTCCGCAAGCAATTGAATATGACGAGCCTTATCCTGCCACCATCTGTCTTTTGTTTCCCGAGATAGTTTGCGCAAGCTTAAACTACTCTGCTTTATCTCCGCGGTACCATGAGGTGTTCTGCTCCTCTGCTGGATGAGACGGCGGTGTTTATCAATAGCCCCAGTCAGGATCCCATCGTTCTCGTCAAACCAGTCCTCATGCCTCCGGGATTGTAAGCCCAATGAGGATTTGGCCGAGTCTAAAATGCACGATGATAGGGTTCCCCAAAGGGTTTCAATATCACCTGTGTCTCCGTTTAGTGGCAGTATTGCAGTGTCCAGTACTCTGACGTACTTTTCTCTAGTCTCGAGATCGTTAAGCTTTTCTACATTCAAACGCTCAAGCTTTTGTCTGCCAGATCTACGGGGACGACGGAGTCGAAGATTAAGTTTCGCAATTACAAGCCTGTGGTCAGTCCAACAGTGAGCATGACACGGGTACACTGGACTTGGGAAACATCTTTCTGTCGCACGATTGCATAATCAATCAGATGCCAGTGCCTGGACCTTGGGTGCATCCAGGTGTTCTTGTACTTGGCCGGAAATCGAAAAAAAGTGTTCGTTATTGCCAAATTAAATTGAGCACAGAGACTGAGCAGCAACTGCCCGTTGCTATTCATATTGCCTACTCCGTGCCTGCCAAGAACACCAGGCCAAGCCCCGTAATCACGCCCAACCCTGGCATTAAAATCACCCAGTAAAATTATTTGCTGTCTGGGATTTACGGTTTCAATGAAACGTGTCAATTCCTCATAAAAGCGGTCCTTGACGTCATCAGATTTATCTAGCGTAGGGGCATAGATACTGATAACATTAAGGTAGTTGTCATTATCCAGGTGTAGGCGCAACGTGGTAACGCGATCAGAGATATGGACAGGACACTCAGGTAATTGCTTCATTAAGTGATTCTTGACCGCAAATCCCACACCCGACCGCCGCGGTTCCGAGGAGGAGAGGCCTTTCCAGAAAAAGGTATACCCACCTCCATGCTCTACCAGTTGACCTTCATCAGCCAAATGTGTTTCGCTGAGGGCAACCACATCTATATTGTAGCGATGAAGTTCCCTAGCCACGATGGCAGTTTTTCTTTCCGGACAAGCGTTTGACTCGCGATCAAGGAGCGTTCGCACGTTCCACGCGCCAAATATCATATTTAATGGCATTCTATTAAATTTATTCTTGTTGCGTCGACCGCGAGTTAGAGATGCTGAGGCAGCCGCGGTTACTGCCATCATTTAGGTGTAGGGTGAGCAATTTTTAGGGCACCTTTTCTAGCCCTCTCCCCGGCTGAGCGGGGAAAGCAGTGCCTCCCTAAAAAGGGCTGCTTTGTCACTTTGGGTGCTGCCGAATCCACTCTGTCACCCCAAATGCAGAGTAGAAGCGACCACGATGCACACTGCACCCCCAAAGCCGCCAGCGTGCAGGCATCAGACAAAGCCCGGCCTACATCAAACCGAACCTCTCTACCTTAACCCATCGCCGCTGGACTTAACGTCAACAACGGAGTCCATTTTGTGGAAGCAGTCAAGTGCGCAGGAAATATTAGAGTGCACAGGCGTACGCGCAAACGCAGGTGCACATACCCATCCTTGCCTTTCTTGACCCAGTGGAACGGGGACCGCTACGACCGGAGAAAGACTCGGATAGCTGGAGCAGTATTAGCGTGGAAAAGTTCCAAGATGTCAAAAACTTTTGCCACGTTCCCTCTATCGCCTCTTACGATACCCACGGGATGATATGGGGTGGTACTATTCTACTCAGCCGGCACCACACGGTACATTGACGTATACCCCAGAAATGTCGGTAATAATTGAGACCGAATGGCCGAGTTCTTTAAGCATCAGCAGCGAAAGCTGAATACGTGGTTTTAGTCCCGACCTCGAACGTTGATATTCTTGGTTTTTTTTTTGTTTGGTATTATTGATTTAGAATATATAAGTGGATCCTCAAACAGCTCAAAAAAATGGCCCCAAAAAATGGGCTGCAGAAGTAAATATTGCGGTCCTTTTGCTCCGCTATTCAGTTCTGACAGTTCTTTGACATTTGGTCACCTTACGGTATAGCATCATTATTCCTTAAACATAAAAAGTTTCTACTATTTTGCGGTTTTGTTCGCAAATTTGACACTTATTGCTCACTTCACAAAGTTTTTTATTCTTTTAGTTTTTTTTATTATAGTTTATTGTAAGTGAGTGTTATTAGCTTCAACTGAAACATGATAGAAATGACTTTTAGTGCCACTTTTCTTGGTTTTTTTGTTTGGCTCTGTGCGTCCATTTATTATTTAATGTCACTGTTTGGTACCTATATGACATCGTATATTTGAAATTTTTCGCAGAATGTCAACGGCAGCCTTCGACACCCTCCGCATAGTCCTAGTGGCGGCGACGGCTGTACTGCGGCTGTGTCTCATGCCGCGCCAGCTGCAAGCGCACCTCGACATGGCGCAACGGAGGCTCCAGGCGCAGGCCAAGGAGGCCGGCCGGGTCACTAACCTGGAGCTGCAGAAGAAGGTCGGTTATTGTCGGTTAATGTCAGCCTTCGACACCCGCATAGTCCTAGTGGCGACGGCTGTACTGCGGCTGTGTCACTAACCTGGAGCTGCAGAAGAAGGTCGGTTATTGTCGGTTAATGTCAGCCTTCGACACCCTCCGCATAGTCCTAGTGGCGACGGCTGTACTGCGGCTGTGTCACTAACCTGGAGCTGCAGAAGAAGGTCGGTTATTGTCGGTTAATGTCAGCCTTCGACACCCTCCGCATAGTCCTAGTGGCGACGGCTGTACTGCGGCTGTGTCACTAACCTGGAGCTGCAGAAGAAGGTCGGTTATTGTCGGTTAATGTCAGCCTTCGACACTCGCATAGTCCTAGTGGCGACGGCTGTACTGCGGCTGTGTCACTAACCTGGAGCTGCAGAAGAAGGTCGGTTATTGTCGGTTAATGTCAGCCTTCGACACCCTCCGCATAGTCCTAGTGGCGACGGCTGTACTGCGGCTGTGTCACTAACCTGGAGCTGCAGAAGAAGGTCGGTTATTGTCGGTTAATGTCAGCCTTCGACATCCGCATAGTCCTAGTGGCGACGGCTGTACTGCGGCTGTGTCACTAACCTGGAGCTGCAGAAGAAGGTCGGTTATTGTCGGTTAATGTCAGCCTTCGACACTCGCATAGTCCTAGTGGCGACGGCTGTACTGCGGTCACTAACCTGGAGCTGCAGAAGAAGGTCGGTATTTAATGTCGATCGCATCTTTTAAAAGTAAGTTTAAGGTATTTTTATTAAATAAACAAAAGTGCACCTAAACAGCCGTGCGAATCCGTACCCTCAAACTCATACACACACACACTCACACACCCAACCACACACACACACACACACGCATGCACGAACATCAACACGCTTACGAACGACAGCGCACACTAAAAGTACCAGGTACATACATACCTGCCTTCTTATGGGTTTATACAGTATGTATCACCTCGTAGAGCAAAGAAAGAAACCCATTAATTTTTAGATCATACTAAACAACTTACTATGGGGCCAAACCCGAATTCACGAAAAAAATTTGGACAGTTTCATACATTTTGATTGCGTGATCATGTACACGTTGTATGGGAGAGTAATTTTTTTTTCAAGAATTCGAGTTTGGCCCCATAGTAAAAGTTGTTTAGTATGATCTAAATATTAATGGGTTTCTTTCTTTGCTCTACGCGGTGATACATACTGTATATCTACATAGTTTTATTTTATCAAAATATAATGTTGTGTCCTTTATTATGTAAGTAATATTTATGATTGTAGAAATACTGTATCGACTTGTTTTGACGATGTTATATTAGATGATAGTGTCTTTAGTCCATATGGGCTTCACTGAAAATCAGCGTCACGTAGTGAATTTCACTGCGGGGCATCATGCTGAGTGAAGACCTTTTAGCGCAATTACTGTACACATGTAATTGTTAATTTAACCAAGCAAATATTGTTTTGTGCTAATAAACATTTCTTATTCTTATTCTTAATAAATAATAAATGAAATGAAATAAAATTTATTTATGACAAGTATGATGGACATATACACATTTACAAATAGCACACCACAACAGCTTGCCACAAAAGGGTCACAACTCAGCATGTAGCTGGCTAGGCCAGCGCTGTTCTTCCGTTGTGACCCTCAGGTACGTATAAATAAATATCTTGGGACATCTTACACAAATCAACCTAGTTCCACGGTAAGCTCATAAGGCTTGTGATGTGGGTGGTATGTACCAGGCGACGATATAATTATAATAGATAGATACGTATACGTAGGTTGCCCTGAAAGTTTCGGGAATCGGAAAAAATACGCATTTTAATGAAATAAAAGTACTTTTATTGTTTTTCAAAGTATTCTCCTTTGTGTTTAAT
>JALPQI010017838.1:0-26191 GCA_025490895.1 Thaumatotibia leucotreta
TTTGCAGGCCTAGGCCTATACCAACTTGGCCGGAAATCCTCATTTTCCCGGCCTTTGATGTAATGTACTATTTTGGAGCCTAATGCCGTAAGGATCTATCTTTGACGTCACGGTCTAAGTCTAAATACATGTCTGAGGATCTTGCAGTCGAGGGCGTCGTAAAATAAGATTGGTTCAATCGACCACGTTTTATTGACTTATTAACATCGATCTCAGATGCTTGCTGGCTGTGAATTGTTTCAATTTCCTCGCTCCGATAGCGCCCGAGCATGTTATGTTGCATGTCGGGTTACAGCGATTATTTCTGCATAGTACAAACATTTCTACACTTGATTGAAACTGGGTGCTGGGTGGGTGGTAGGTTAATTTAGTTATTGTTTATAATGTTTATGCTTTCTTGACTTATATTTTGTAATTGGTTTAGCGGATCAAAGTCTGTATTATATACAGGGTGTAAGTCTAATACAGGTGAAGTCTCAACTGGGGTTAGCTTAGGACATAATGAGTACATTTAGATAGCTTTTACAAAAAATTAGAGCAACAAAATTATCCATACAAAATAATTCGGCGCGCAATGTAGAGCAAAACATTTAAGTTAAATGCTCGTTGACAGCGAATTTCACTGATGAAATAACCGCCATATCAATATCAACAAATGTTCGTTTAACTACATTGCTGCTCCGAAAATCTTAAAAAAATTCTGTGGGCTCATAATTAAGTGTAACTTTTAAAAACCTCGTAATCCATGATTACACTGATGAATCCCATGAATGGCTTAATTTATCGCCCGTATTAGATTTACACACGGTATAAGTCTGAAAAGTAGTTACAAGTAGGTGCTTACTGCAAAACTATTTGACGGATTACGATATGACGTCAAATATTAATACACATAATTATTTTAACGACAAACGGAACTTAATCGATCGATCGGGATGTAACGTAATATTGAATAAGTATAATTTACAAACTTGAGTCCCAAATGTCGTCAAAATATGAATGCTAAGGCCAGTCCAGTCAAGTGACTGGTCTCACCGCGAGCTACGAAGCTATGAACTACGGGCTATAAACAAAAGATACGCGCACTCCAGTGTAAATAAAAGAGACATGGCGATACTCGCCCAGCTATCAGCTATCACCGCCGGGCGAGTATCGCTTTGTCTCTTTTATTTACACAGGAGTGCGTATGTGTTGTTCGTGTTTATCGCTTAGTAGCTCGCGGTGAGACCAGTGCAAAATAGTGAAAGTTTAAATCGATATAATTATTATAACTACAAATATTTTTAACTAATTTGATTTCACATATCGAAATTTGCTTTGTTTAGTTTTGTTTTCAGGCTATAACAAAAATAGTGATGCATCCATATAAGGGTTCATTCAGTATCGTATATCAATTTGGAAAAAGAGGGAGAAAAAAATCGTTATAGGTATGGGGCAACTGGCCAAATATGGCCAACAATCCATAGGCAATGATTTTTTTGCAAAAAAGAATATTTTCTCCTACTTTTTCCTAATCATAATGGAATACTATATCGGCCCTTAAAGGGCCAAAAAGGGGTAAGTATAATTAAAATATAACAAATATAATTCCGCAAGAATTAAGATGTTTTAAAAAGAATTAAAGTCTTAAAATAAAGTATATACTTTAAATAACTACGGAATCCTACACTGATCGTGGCCCGACTTGCTCTTGGCCGGTTTTTTCTTTTAATATTCTGGTTCCTATTTCAATGTCATTGTTATAACTAAATAATACAATTATAAGAATGGACGAATAAAGCTGGAAATATTTTTCGGGAAAGCTTAAAACAAAGAACTTTTCACAGCAAACTGTTTCATTTTAGGAACAAAAGCCCCTTTCACGAATTTAAATTTATTTTGGTAAATAGTGTTCAGTAGGGTTAACATATTTGAACTTTATTTGGTTTGCATGGCATTGTCCTTTTCACACGTACCTTGTTAACAAATGACAGCAGTATTATCCGTGACAAAAGCGCAACCAGTAGGTTTAGCGCATAATTGGCGCGAAATAGATTCCGACCAACCAAATTTTGTTGACAGTTGTTTTCATGCGGTATTACTAATTGTCTATGATTTAAAAAAATAAGTGTAAGTAGTAGTTTGGTGCTAATTTTTTTTTTTTATTATTTATTTTATAACATTAAACAACAAAGTGTACCACAATACAAATGATTCGCCAAACTGCGGAGCAGTTTGTTGGCGAAATATTTTGATACTTTATGTTTTAGTTCTCACATATACCTAAATGTTTCACTGTGGTGACGTTTTATTAAATACGTAACCTGAATATCATAACCGAGGCAATTAGGGAAAGTGAAGGATACACTATTTATAATTTGAATTTTATTATTAAAAGTATTTAAACTGCATTTTGTTTCTCACGTTGGTATAATCATTTATTGTGGTAAGTTTAAACGTATTTATGTTTTTTCGTTAATTTTAACTGAGTGTACGTCACGTGTAATGTATATTGTTAACGTATTTTCTTAAGTCTTTCGAATGTGTGCACAGAAAATCAAAAATATATACAAGTATCAAAAATTTTAATACCCGTAACGTAGCAAAGTGTGATCATCTCAAAATGTTTTGAATTTTCCCCCTAAAAGTATGTAGGTATGGTTTCCTTCTTCCTGTCCTTTACTTACTATGTCGCGTACTAAAAGAAGAATTGATTCTGAACTTATTTTTATTATGAAACATAATAAAAATACAAATAAGTAAACGATTAAGTATTTTTTTTATAAAATATTGAAATACCTACTTATTTCTTGTTTTTAATATCAACGGTTGTAAAATAATTAAACCATCCGTTTTAAAAAGTGTATTAAATTGTTAAACTGTCATTGTCGCCAAATTTTTTTGTAATGCGATTAATAACTTATTCAATTAGGTTTTTTTAGCGGACACTTTAAAAACTAATTCATTCACTGTTTACGCTACGATCGTAGCGCTACGTCGTAGCGCGGTAGAATGACTAAAGGCCCGGCCACGACATTGGTCTAAGGCGACCAGCGGCGAGCGAATCCATGAGTTGGAGCAGGATGCCCATATGGGTACTCCCTCTCGCACGTATGGTTTTCCGCTAAGCCGGTCGCCTTAAACCAATGTCGTGGCCGCGGCATAACCCCGTAAGTCCAGCGGCGCTACCGCGAACTACGAAATACGCAAATTTCGGGTTTTTTCTCTGTCACTCTAATGACGCCTTACGTAAGACCGTAGTAGCCGTACCATGCTGACACCGTGTTATTAACGTGGACTTACTTTCTATCTTCCTCGCTTGCACCATTCCGCGAGTATGAGCGGGATGGATAGAAAGTAAGGCCACGTTAATACATCATCATCAGCCCATGATAGTCCACTGCTGGACGTAGGCCTCTTCTAACGTATAGACGCATTAGGAGGTAAATGCCCATAATCGCTACGCTGGGCAAGCGGATTGACGATCGCAGTAATGTGTCCACTATGATGACGCTGCTGCCCATCATCATCTTTTATCAAATAATGATCAGTGACACTTCAATCCCTTAGTCGACTTTTACGACACTCGCAGGTGGAGTTCGGGTGGTGACAAATGTATTCTTACTGCCGTCACCACACGACGTTAATACATACCATGTGCTTACCATGACCGGCGGTAGCTTACGGTAAGCACACTGGCGTATTAGAAAAAGTGTTAGGGAATTTTATAGTAATTGTTAAAGTAATAGTGAGTAACTTTGTTTGTTTCAGATTAAAAAAGTAGAAAACAATATCGACTCTCTGTTACTACTGTAAATTGTACTTGTGTAATCAGTGTATGTACAGTCAAGGGCATTAATGTATATACACTTCTCCATACTGATCCCTTACAAATATGGCTATATATTAATGCACTCGACTGTACACCGGGACTTACTAGAATAGAAAGATGAGTCGGTATGTTATTGAAAGTACCTAAGACATAATGGTAATAAACTTGTAAAAATATTGTAGTGGGTACGTAAATGACGTGATTTAGTAGACTTTTCATACCGGCCAAGAGCATGGCGGGCCATGCTCAGGATAGGGTGCCGTATTCCAAAAACGACTGGGCCGATTATGTTCAAAATAATTTATTGTAAAGTGTTCTATAAGCCCATTTATTCATGATTTTATTTTTATTTTTTAGATCAATAAGTAGTGGGAGGCACATTTTTTAAAATCCTTTTTGAAAGCCCTATTCATCGATACACGATACACACCATACTATAGAGTTACAGCAAAATAAAACCTTTCCTTGACCGTACTTACCACATTTTCCCACAAAACATTCGTCAACATGTTCCCTGACGACATTCCAATAGACCTTTAAAATTTTCGTTGAAAACAATATTCTTTCAAATTCCCTCATCCCATGTTATCGAAGCATCCCAAAATCGTAGGTTACCCGAATTACGGACGAAAGTTAATATTGGCTTTTAAACAGTTACGCCTACCGTCCGATACGCTCCCAACATTCATAATAAAATCATCGAGTCCGAGACTCTCACAAATAGTGGTGTGTCACAAATTGCCAATTTTCCCGTTTTTTTTTTTTTTTTTTTTTAATACCACGTCGGTGGCAAACAAGCATACGGCCCGCCTGATGGAAAGCAGTCACCGTAGCCTATGGGCGCTTGCAACCCCAGGGGTGTCATATGCGCGTTGCCGACCCAATAAGAACTTGTACACTCCTCTTTTGAAGAACCCCATACTGTAGTCCAACGGGAAAACCTCGGCAGGGAGCTCATTCCACAGACGGACCGTCCGCGGGAGGAAGTTCCTCTGAAACCGCACGGTGCGCGACCATTTAGGTTGCAAGGTGTGAGGATGAGCGCCCAGTCGGTGGCGAGCGGTGCGATGATGAAAAGTGGACGTTGGCATCATGTCGAACAGTTCTTCAGAGCACAACCCATTGTACAGACGATAGAACACACATAAGGAGGCGAAGTCTCTCCTTAGACTTAAGGGTTCAATACCGCCTGTGAGTCTGGGATCGTCGACTATTCGGACAGCTCGTCTCTGAACCGAGTCAAAGGGTGCCAGCTGGTATACAGGTGCTCCTGCCCAGAAGTGACAGCAATACTCCATATGGGGTCTGACTTGCGACTTATATAACAGAAGTCTTTGCCCCGGAGTAAAGTAGCCCCGTTTCTGAGAATCCCCCCAATTATCGTTCCTAGCGTTCCGGTTTTTGCTGCAAACCGCTAAAGGTGCATTTAGACCAAACGAGCATTCGCTCATTCTATCCCTCACTCCACGAAATTCGTTTGTTACACACAACGTGATTCGTCGAAATTCGTTGATTTCGTAGAGCGGATAGAATGAGCAAATGCTCATTTGGTCTAAATCAAACTTAATAGTGCCTAGGGTTCACTTGGTAACTTAATCCTACAGATTAATATTAATTGAGCGATTATCACGTTATTTGGTCTTCCTTCCAACAACCTTCAAAATAGATTTATCTCTATCTCATCATCTTTTATTATACATGAATTTCTCCATATTTATTAACTTTCATTTAAACTTCTGCATTTTAGTAGTGTTTCTTCTTATTTTACCACTTCGGATCATTTAGTTTCCCAATGGGTCTTAACTAAATTACAATATCGATACTATAATAAACTGTAAATTTCGTATCTACATTTGTTTAATCGATTTCAAGCCAAACATTGTTGTTATTGTCTCGGAACTACGAACAAATAAAACATGGAAGCCGCACGCTATACTAAATTGCCTTTCAAAAACGGTCCTGAATTCTAGTTGACAAATGTCTCTCCCTCTTCAATGCATCACGGTAATGAATTTCAATATCAATCTATAATAACTTAAACCACCATTTAAAAATAGTTGTGATTGAATACTTTGAATAGTTGTGAAGTTTTGATTGGCTTTATTCAATGCACATTTGTCAAAGATGTTGCGCCGAAATATGCGCGGTATTAAGAAAAGCGCTATGTGCAACCCATCTTGGCACAATTGAACAATTGTTTTTGGGGGTATTTTTGAGCTGGCGTTAGACGTCCATGTTATACGTATATAATGGTCGCAGTCTCGGAAGATCACACGTTTTTGGGCTTAAACTTTTTACAAATTATTTATTTTACATTGTAAATATCCCGTTTTAAGTCAATAATAAAAAGATGGGAAAAAAACTCACGAATAATACTCGTATTCCCGTAGTGATGTGTCTCGCCCATCACTATTCACAGGTAAGCTCAAGTGGGCTTAGAGCTAATAAAATCGCTTCGAAAATACCGAGTGCTGTGAGGTCCGGCGATTTTTTCCTTTACGTGCGGCTCTGGCCGTACGGCGCATTATTAATTACTGTCTGTCCAGCCATTTAATATTTCACTCCTAGCGCAGAAAAACAAAATGCAGTAATATAACTTAGTATCTTGGCCTGAGTAGTGGGCCGTGAGTAGAGACCTTAATGCTCACTTGCACTATGTTTTTTTATTGGACCAAAACAAAAGATACAATACACGCGTTGACATTTTCTGTACTACTCGCTTAAATCTAGGTTTAAACAAGTGACTCGGTGGTAACTGATTATGGCATATATATATTTATTTATTTCTATAATAATAATATATTGTGTTAGAAAACCTTATGACTAGTTACATGCTTATTTATAACATAAATTAAAAATAATGAATTATTTTTGGGACATGTCAAAAATATTAAATAAAAAAATAAAAAAGTAAATAAGAAAAAAAATGTATAACGAGAATAATATTTAAAAAAATCTAAGTACTTAACCCTAAACAATTAAATATATTTTTTATTTTTATTTTGATAACATATCATCCCATATAAATCAAAACAGTACCTACATAAAAAAAATATCCATACATTTTTGACACTACTAACCGGTTATGTTGCCGTATGCAACTTGTACCTACTATTCTATGTACTGTATGGTATCCCTTTAATATGTGAAGTTTACAAACAAAAATTCGCATTTACGATTTACACATTACAATCTTTACTTAATTACGAATTTATATTATTTATGGAAGCGTCTCGACTGTTATAGACATTTTGCAAACTGACGTCACCACACTGGACTTTGATCAATCGATGACCGTTCATCGTTCGACACTAAATCAGTTTTTCTGATTCACGAGAAAGACAGGAAATAAGCAACGACCAGTGCCGTTCGCAGCATTTTAAACAACAACTCTAGTATGAAAGTGAAAAACAGGAAGGCGGACGCCGTTACAGCACGGGACAAACGCTAGCACGATGATGATGATGATCATGAAACAAGTCGAAGTTCTGCTTACAAATAGCTGTGAAGTTGCAGGTCCACCCTTCAACCGCTCGGGCCTTAATCCCCACTTAGGTAATTCCCCATATTTTGCCGTTTTTAACGTTTATCCGTAACGGAAACTCATTTTTAACTTTTAATGCGATTAGATCATGTGTGTTTTATTTGATCGTTGGCCTCATCTGGCTTGCAGATTATTTATTTTGTCTTCTACTTAAGGACACGTAATATTTGTGTTGTAATTATGATCTTGTCTGCTGAGTTTTAATTGTTTGATTTACCAAATTCGTGAATAATATACAGGGTTATTTTTTCGATAATAGATTACATTTATCAAATAAAATTGACATTTTTTTTTTCATTTATTATTAATTTATCCTTCATGCAAATGCAAAATAATGGGCCTACTAATGATAAGACGTCAACGGGGTGCGGGACGCAGAGGGCGGCGGAAAGGAGTAAGCGACCTGCGCACGAGTTGGCAACATAGCAGTTACCTCAATTTAGGTGACTAGGTCACGGACGGTCAGTGTCACGGTTGACGTAGGTAAGTGCGCGCGCGCCGCATCGTACTACCTTCAGTCGGAAATTGCTCGTACGAAATGGTTCGTAGTTATTTTCTCATTGGGGAAAATACAGTGGCAGCCCAGCGGCTATACGCTGAAGAAAGTGTGCCCCGCCTGGAAAATGCCAGTGTTATAGCTATGGCCAGCCAGGTCAACAGATTTGACCCCGTGTGACTGTTTTTGTGGGGTGAGGGTAGGCCCAAAATTTAAAAGACTTAAAAAATCTAATTAAGTGCATTTGATGAACTTAAAAGTGAGAACTACAGACTTGTGTTGAGAAATATCGAAGGAAACATTCAAAAACGGGTAAGAGTGTGTTTAGATAACCACGGCCAACATTTTGAACACTTGCTTAAGTATGTGAATTAATTAATTGGTATGAGAAATGGACTCCTTTAATCAGGTATGTTTTTTTTATTCCAATCATTGTGCATAAAGTTGATTTCAAGTGTTTAAATACGCCTCAATGAAGAAAGTTTCTGTCCTTAGTGCAAGTATGAAGGAAGATTTGGGATCAAGTAAGATTTTTTTGCCAAGTCATAATCATAAGTTGATTATCACCGCTGCTTTTCTAAGCCGCCATGCCACGTGCGATGACGTTGTAAACAAACAGTTGCCAGTTCGTGTGTTTTGCTAGTTATGTACATTGATAATGCGTAATGCGTCCAATTTTCTTATTAGGTTTGCGGATAAGTTCAAACATCGGTATTTTAGTTTTTTTGTTCCAAAGGGGTAGTAACAAAAAATGCTAGTATTCTGTAACTTGGACTACTATTACGTATGTTGATTTTTTGTACTGGTGAAAAAATAACCCTGTATATTGACGCAATGCATTTAAGGGAAGCATTAGCTAGTAACCATTTATTTCATCATCCAAAGCTGATAGCATTAGATTTAAAATAAATAAATTAATAACAATTTTTGAACATGTCACTGATTAAAACTATTAAACATAGTGATTTTTCTATTGTACCTATCATAAGTTTTCCATAAATCACAGAGCTTTGATAACAAATTAGTAGGATAGTTTAAAATTGTGTTGATCCGAGAGAGGTGTGCTCGAATGCAATATCCGCTTCTAAACGAGTTTTCGTCTGAAAAAACGATTCGACTACTATTGAAGCGGAACGCAGTATACCTCTTCAAACGTGATAACGAAGTTTGGAGATATTGCATAACTTCAGGACTTCTGAAACCAAATTAAACATAACCTTTTAAGTAGCATCACAAGACAGTATCGGTAACAATTAATATTTATGCTCCATACAAAATACGTCGTTAAGCTCATATTAAGTAAAGACTGTCCAATATATACAGGGTGTTTGGTTAGCGGTGTCGGAGCTTTTAAGGGCTTGAACTACAATCAATTTCATCGATAAATTGCCATATATTTTTTTTTTGTGCCAACTATAATTAAATGGCGGCCATTTTAAAATTTCAAACAGACGAATACGGGTGCACGTGATATTTCTGGAATTGCACGTTTGTTATCGGTCCTATCCCTGCAAAAAAAATCTCGTTAGAGAGCTCCTTAGATAAGCAAACTAATTAAGCCAATCATTTGACTCAATTATTTGAACAAAAAGGCTAAAAAAAATTTTTTAAATTAAAAATAGTAAAAAGTTCACCTTAATTTTTCAATTAATTTAATTTTGTATGAAAACTAGGTCGTTAAGATAGGTTTTTGGTGTTGTTATTTATTAGTACAGTATGTTAGCTAAAAAATAACACCATAATTACAGTTATACCTTAAGTACTTTAGGAATTACAAGTGCTCAAACATGCACTGGATGGATGGAAGGCGGCCACTTTTTTTTTTTTGCAAGAATAGGACCGATAACAAACGTATAATTCCTGAAATATCACGTGCGCCCGTATTCGTCTGTTTGAAATTTTAAGATGGCCACCATTTAATTATCGTTGGCACAAAAAAAAAATTGTATGGTAATTTATCGATGAAATTGATTGTAGTTTAAACCCTTAAAAGCTCCGACACCGCTAACCAAACACCCTGTATAGTCCTCCACATCGATTTCGATGATGGCGAGCCAAACAAACAATTCACAAAATTTTCCTTCTGTGAGATCGTATGTGGCTGGCCAGGATAAACTTGCTCTTAAAAACTCTTTAGCACTCATGATAGTAGAGTTGACCAACTATATTATCATGTATACACGTAGGAGGGCTTAGGTCTTTCTTTGCGTAATTGGCGCTTTACGTCTAAGGTCGCGAGCCGTTCAATTTTTATTAATTAGGATATAAAGTATCTACCTAGTGGATATATTTTCGTGAACTTGTGTTATTTATAATATAAGGCCCCGGTTGTCTAAATCGCCTACTTTCCATACAAAATAATATTTTTCCACTAAAATAAATGTTTATTTCCATTCGTAGTATATTCGTCATATTGAATCACCACTTTTTTGATACAAGCTGTAGAATTATCGTAAATACCTACCTACTATCGCTCCATTTAAAATTTGATAATCCAATCTAAAAAATACATATTTCTTGTTTTTCCTGTAGGCATGTAGCGTTAAGAATTGACTTAGGGCTGATTTTTCAATCCCCAAATAATGCTATCCGTTAGTTAAAATTATCCCCATCCTTTTCTAAAATCATCAGTCAAAAAATGACAGGGCTAACATTTATTTGACAGGTACTGTTAACTGGGGATTGAAAAATCAGTCCTTAGTCGATATTTAATACATTGAAGTATAAATACCGTGTCTGATGTGTGCTATAGCAAATCCTGACAGGACTATTTTAGACCCTAAAAGGTTTTTCCTGAAAAAAATAGCATTTATAGCAGCTTTATTCAAAGCTTCAAGGCGATTATTCCACATTTTAAGTTATGAATGTTATTGCGCAAATATTTGACGTGAATCCAATAAAAACCGATTTTAAAACGCTTAATTTTAGCAATATTTTGACGACGTATCTCGCAAACTTTTAGTTATTTGGTTTCAGATCAAAGTCAGTACAAATAGTAATAACCTGATTCATCTATGTGTCCGGAAAAAGCTAAAACTATATTAATCAGTCTCTATAAATGTATACTTTGCGGGTACTCATTTCCTACAGTTCTCAAACTTTTTGTGTATCTACACTCTAAAAAAGGGCAGTGGATTGTAGAGGCATTTTCGCTTAATTGAAACTAACCAACCTAACAAGCTTAAATTTGCTTTGTATTCATAACAAAGGTCTACGATCAGGAACAAAGGATCACATCCAGTTTTAGCGTAGGACCAGTACTCGATCACGAAAGGGACTAAGTGGGTAATTCATTGAGCTTTAGATCGAAGCGCGGGACCTTTTAAGGCGTATCAAGTAATATAGGTACTTAGACTACTTAGTCTACCAATTTAATTTCTACGCCATTTTGTAAGCTGTCATGCCGTGGATATGTGATTGTCCCTCTGACAAATGGCTAATCGACCAGAATTTCACATTGATTTAGTATATACATATTACGTAGCGTATGTACAGTTAGTTGGTTGCAAATTTTACATAATAATTATATGTATCAGTGGAGTAACGAATAGAAATAACGAATAAATTAATTAAACGTACATAATCAATTGATGAACATGAAAAATATTCAACAATACATGATGAGAAACTCAACCGCCGTAGGAAAAGATAACAATATCTTATTTAGTAACTTTACCGCTGCTCCAGGAACGCCGTCAACGTCCTTCGAAGAACAAAACGAAAATTGACAAATAGCGGCGACCTCTCTACATTGTACCCCAACCCGGTCGGTCACCGTGGGGTCTCATGACCACAACCCTCCTCTTCAACCACTTTATATTTGTACGTATAATGCAAGATCACTTCTGTCAGATGCTAAACTAATGGAATTCAAAGAAGCAATAAACAATATAAAATACGACATAATCGGGCTAGCTGAAATAAGAAGAATAGGCTATAATATTTCGGAAGATAACAAACACATTTTTTGCTACTATGGTGAGACTAAAGGCCTATACGGTGTTGGTTTTCTTATTAAAAAACATCTGAAGCCAAACGTAGATAGTTTCATTGCCGTCTCAGAACGAATATGCATACTCAATCTCAAGTTTAACAATATAAATGTATCTATCTTACAAGTGTATGCGCCTACGCAAGACAGCAAAGATCAAGACATTAAGAACTTCTATGAATCATTACAAAAAGCTCACAATTTATGCGCAAAAAAATTATTTTGATGGGTGATTTTAATGCACGCATTGGACAGCGTAAATCTGAAGAAAAACGAATAATTGGAGCTTATTGTTATGGAAAAAGAGACAAACATGGTGAAATACTAGTTCAATTTGCTCTCGAAAATAACTTATTTATAATTAACAGTTTATTCAAGAAAAAAATAAGCCATATGTGGACGTGGACATCGCCCAAGAAAAATAGAAGTCAGATAGACTATATTCTTACCAACATAAGAGAAAATTGCTCTAACATTGAGATAATAGATCAATTTGCTTTCTCAAGTGACCATCGCCTGATACGGAGTACGTTCCAAATAGGAACAAAAAGAAAAAGCAGAGCCAAATATCATAATAGTGCATCACTGAAAACATCAAATGACGAGAAAATTTTTCAGGAAGCTTTACAGGTAAATATGGAAAACATTGTTATGCAAGAATGTACAGACGTAGAGTCCTTTTATAAAAATCTAAAACAGGCAATTTCAGACAGTTTAAATGAAATAAAAAGCTCTAGATCCACTTGCTCCAAAAGTATTATCTCTGAAAACACAAAATCACTTATTGACAGAAGGCACTTTTTACAATCCAAAAAACGCTTAACACAAGCTGAAAAAACAGAGCTAAGTAATTTATATAAGACAATAAGCAAATGTATAAAAAAAGAATATGAAGAGCATAGACTTCAGGTTTTACAAAAACACCTCGCAAATACGGGAAGTATGAAAAAGGGACTTAAAGAAATATGCACAGAGAAAAAATGGATACCAACCCTGAAAGATAGCTTCACAGGAAGGAAATCAGAGTCAAGAACTGCAATAATCAATACAGCAACTGAATTCTACCGGAATCTCTACTCAGACCCAAACGCCTCAACATATATAGAATCCTGGGAAAGCGGAGAATCTTCTCAAAAATTGGAACGTTTCACGGAATGGGAAGTTATGAAGAAGATAGAGTCCCTAAAAACAGACAAAACCTGTGGACCAGACGGCATTACCAACAAAATGATAAAAGCTGGACGCTTCGCAATAACACCCACTTTGACAACCCTTTTCAACCATATTTTAGAAATACGCAAAGTGCCAACAGAATGGGCAGAGTCGGACGTTATATTACTCTACAAAAAAGGGAATCCGGCAGATATAGGTAACTACAGACCTATAAGTTTGCAACCTACTCTCTATAAAGTATTTGCTTCATTGTTAGAAAAACGACTATCAAATCATACAGAAAAAAACCAGCCAGTAGAACAGGCGGGTTTCAGAAGGGGCTTTTCAACTACTGATCACATACATGCTTTGGACCAAGTGATAGAGAAATACATAGAGCAAAATCGCCTTCTTTATTTGGCATTTATCGATTATGCCAAAGCTTTCGATTCCATATCGCACGCAAGTATTTGGCAAGCTCTACATGAATGTAGAGTCCCTGCTGAAACCATAGAGTTAATAAAATTTATATATAGTACGAGCACAAGTAGAATAAAACTTGATAGAAAGGGACCAGAAATAAAAATCTCTAGAGGCGTGAAACAAGGAGATCCTTTGTCCCCGAGACTATTCGTGACTGTACTCCAGAATATTATGAAAAAACTAAATTGGGAAAGAAAAGGAATAAAAATAGATAATCTATTTATGAGTAACTTGCGTTTTGCGGATGATATTGTGCTGTTTTCTGAATCTGCCCTACAGCTAGAGTCTATGATAAATGACCTCTATCTAGTCAGTTACGAAGTCGGCTTAAAACTAAATACAGAAAAAACAAAAGTCATGACAAGTAGCATACAGACACCTATAAATATAGATAATATACCTATTAGCTATGTTCAAGAATACATCTACTTGGGACAGCAAGTGTCGTTTGGAAGAAACAGACATCGTGACGAACTAAGCAGACGAGTAAAATCCACATGGAATAAGTTCTAGAGTTATAAGGAATCGCTTAAGTCCAATATGCCCATATATCTCAAAAAAATAATTCTAGATTCGTGTTTACTGCCATGTCTTTCATACGGATGTCAAACTTGGGTATTTAATAAGCATACTAGAACACAAATAAACTCTTGCCAAAGAAATATGGAGCGCAATATACTTAACATAAAGCGTATAGAGAAAAAAAGGAATGTTGATATAAGAAATAAAACGAAGGTTTATTTCTTATATCAACGCCTTATCACACTGTCAAAAATTGAAATGGTCTTGGGCTGGACATGTAGCGCGCATGAGCAAAGAAAAGTGGACGTTTAAAGTAACAAATTGGCCGGGACCAGCAGGAAAGCGGAAAACTGGCCGGCCCATGGAAAGATGGTCCGACGAAATAGTCAAAATTGCGGGAAAAAACTGGATGCAAACCGCTCAAAATCATCAATTATGGATGAAGAAGGAGGAGGCCTTTACTCTCAGAGAAGTCCTTAATAATAAATAAATATAATAAATTATAATTGATGAATTTCTATTAAAATATAATTTAAAAATTGAGTCAATAATTTTATTGTAAAAATAATTTAATGGAATTGTAAATCAAGTACTAATGTATTCATAATTAATTAGTAATCTATAATAATATACATAAATGCATTAAGAAATTAATGTAATAATTGATTATAAAATGTATTGAAATGTAAGAAATAATAATTTGATCGTATATAATCAAGTGTAAATGTATTTATAATTTATAATTGATGTCAATGCATGTATGAAGAAATTATTAAGGAATAAATGGCTAAATAAAAAAAAAAAAAAATCAATTGATGAACATATTGCGAAAACACAAATCAATCATTGACCGGTGGTTGCTAAGACCGAGTGGCCGAGGGGTACAGGCATCAGCCGCGAAAGCTGAGTACGTGGGTTCGATCCCCACCTCGGACATAGGAGATCTTGGTCGTTTTTCTTTGGTATATGACATCTAATATTTATAATTTATATAGTATTAAGTAGTGTGACTACTGGAGAAAATTGAAAGTACAAATCAAAATATTTAGTTAATAAATAATTTGATTTGTGTTTTCGCAATATGTTCAATAGATGGCAGCACCAGCTTTCTCTAGCTATTCTAGAAAACTGTAAAGTATTCTAATAGGAGGTGCAGGCCTGTATTGCTTGCCCTTAGAGAATGGTTAAAGGCGCCTAGCCTTGTAAGGGATTGCATATACCCGAGAAATTTGACCGGTGGTTGCTAAGACCGAGTGGCCGAGGGGTACAGGCATCAGCCGCGAAAGCTGAGTACGTGGGTTCGATCCCCACCTCGGACATAGGTGATCTTGGTCGTTTTTCTTTGGTATATGACATCTAATATTTATAATGTACATAATCAATCATAAAAACTAGTGAGACACATTACGTAGCGTATGTACAGTTAGTTGGTTGCAAATTTTACATAATAATTATTGTATGTATCAGTGGAGTCGATTTTAAGTACTTGTTTTTAGAAATAACGAATAAATTAATTAAATGTACATAATCAATCATAAAAACTAGTGAGACGGTTACGCTTATGCGTCAAAATAATTACAATATCTTTCAATCATAACAACTAGTAAGTTGACTACACTAAATGCGTGTGTGAAAAAGGGCACCAACTGTACATTGCACGATAAACGGTAAAAACCACCGTCGCACCACCGGTGGCACCATCATAAGCCAAAAATATCCAACAGAAAAAAACAAACTAAAAAGCGCTGTAAATATGTAATGACTTGACGATCACTCGATAAATGATGTTCATAACTGACAAGCGAAAACTTCGGATAGTTTGACGGACGAAAGTTTAGCAACATATGCAAGATTTATCGAGTCATAAAATAATACTTTATTTCTTTCTTAGAACTTCGTATTGCGATACAGTAAACTATGACTAATACATTATAGGTTAATATAATACTTAGTCCACAAATACGAAGTGTTTAGCAGATTACTTACTTTTTTTTGCTTTATACTAATCGATAACTCACTGAATTAAAACTATTAAAAAATATTGCGCGTAATCCTATAGTTAGGTATATCCTTATTTAATTCCTAGATAAGACACACGTTGTCTAGTAAGAATAATTGCCATTTTTTTTAATTTGCCACCTTTTTTCTATTGACGATATGTTTGTCTACAGTATACACCGTGGGCTGTTTAAACCCGACCGATTTTAACAGTGTATTCCCGACTACATTTTTCAAATTCAAATTCAAATTTCAAATTCATAATCTTTAATGTCAATTAAACACATGTCAAAATAATAATACAATAAAACAAAAAACAACAATATTTACTTAAAAAATTACACTAATATTTACATTCATAATAATAATACACAATTTAATTAAGTAATTACATTTTAATCATTACATCATTATAATATCATTTAATCAGTCAACTAGGCATCAAATAATTCGTCTACCCTATAATACGCTTTTTCAATTAGAAAGTCCTTCACTCTTTTTACAAACAGCTCATAAGAAGGAGCCTCCTTGATTTCCGGGCTCAGGTGGTTATATATTTTTATTCCAACTACCCTCAATGAGTTGGATGACTTAGCCAACCTAACAAAGACCGGATTTAAATCGCGCCCCGTTTTTCTCTGATCAGGTCTACGCATTTTAAATTCACTCAAATGCCTCCACATGTACTTCGCTACCGCGAGAATGAAGAGGCATGGGACAGTTAAAATTTTTAATTTTGTAAAAAGTTCCCTTGCAGGCGTTAGTGGCGGCACCCCAGCCAGTATTCTAACGGCCCTTTTTTGTAATACAAATACTCTGTCTCTGTCCGCTGCTAGCCCCCACAAATCGATTCCGTACGAAATTATGGAGTTTATGTACGCATAATATGCCATACGGAGATTTTCACGTGAGAGTGCAGGAGCGAGCCTAGTCAGTGCGAACGATGCCTGGAGTAACCGACCGGTAAGTACATCTATATGATTATCCCATTGTAAACCAGCATCAAATTCAAATCCTAAAAACCTCGTGTTTTGCACTTGGGGAAGTTTGGTATCATTAATAATTATGTCAAGGGGCGTCGGGTATTGTCCTTTTAACCAGAAATGGATTATAAATGTCTTAGTAAGATTAATCATGAAACCGTTAACTTGAAACCATTGAGTCAATTTTAATAATATGTCCGAAACATTGTCTTTCAGGTCAGAAAATGATTCGCCGTGAGCTATGGCGCAGCCATCATCTGCAAACATGACAAAATCACCATCTTGGAACAAACTTATGAGGTCGTTAACCATCACCAGAAAGAGGAAATTGCCAACAGCCGACCCCTGAGGTACAGAACAGTCATCCAGGGTCCTTGTTTCCGACCTAGTTGCCCCTCCATCAACTGATACAACCTGACCTCTGTTCTTCAAAAAAGACCCCACCAATGCTAAAAGACTACCCTGTACACCATATTTTTGTAACTTGATCAGGAGCAGTTTGTGATCAACTGAGTCAAAGGCACGTGACAGGTCACAGAAAATAGCAGCCACCATTTTCTTCTGGTCCAAATACTGGAGAAGACGCTGGTATACCGCACGCGCAGCATCCACCGTGGACCTTCCGTTGCGGTATGCATATTGGTGATCATGGAGTAACTTGTTGATCTCAAAATATTTCATTAGCCTGTTACATAATCCTAGTTCAACGACTTTTGATAACGCAGGCACTAATGATATGGGACGATAGTTTTTTATTTCGCCCTTCGATCCCTTTCCCTTATAAACTGGGGTGACTTTTACTATTTTCAAAGAAGTAGGATAGTCCCCCATAATGGAACATTGATTTAAAAGCGCGCAAAATATATCTATAACTTTATCAGGGAGCCTTTTTATAAGGTCAGCCGACATGTCATAAAAATCTGTAGATTGTTTTGATTTTATTGCTTTTAGTAACTGTTTAATTTCAGAGACCGTAAATAGAAAAATGTCAACAGTCGATACCACTGACGCAATAGATTTATTTAAAAAATTGATCGCCTGTTCTAGATCGGTACGGTTTTCATGTGATTTATTTATGTCCACATAAAAATCATTGATCTTATTTGCTAGTTGTTTTTGGCCACGACTAGATCCAGTTTGGGCCATCAGCAGCTCTTCTATTGGATTAGGTTTGCAATGTTTTTTACACGTTTCCATATTTATAATGTGCCATAGCATTTTACTGACATTTTTTGAGCCCTCTACTTTCTTATTAATGTACAAACGACGTTTTTCACATTTTAATTTGTCTATTGTAGTCTTATAATTATCTACAAAATCTAACAAGCCTTCATATGTTGGATATCGTTCAACTAAACAAGTGATGTCATCATAAAACTGCATTCTAAGAAATATTTCGTCATCAACCCAATTTATTTTCTTGCCATTATTTTGTGGGTACTTCCTTAAAGGAAAGTGTATGTCAAAAATATTTTTAATTATTGTTATAAGGTTATTCATCTTTTCAGAGGGTGGAATGTCAGAATGGAATAAATTAAAAAATGAACGATTCGATAAGTCTTGTATAAAATTGTGAATTTTAAATGTCGTGATATTCCTCCGTAATACTGGTGGCATATGGGTATTTCCCCGAAGGGCGTGGATTATAAATATTTGAGCATTGTGATCACTAAGGTGACTTCTTATGAGAACCTATAATGTTGTTATTCTTATTAGAAACTATAATGTTGTATAAACTTTGCTTTTTTTTTTGTAGTCATAATGTTCTATAATCCTTTATTGTATAAACTTAATCTAAATTATCAAATAAACACACAAATAAAGAAATCTTTTCTAAAATAAAAACTAATAATCTAAATAGAAAAGCTAAAAATACATTTAATAAAAATACTTACCTACAAAAAAAAAACCTCATAAAAAGGATACCCCGCCGAGCAGGTCTGTCTGTGGCATGGACCCCATGACGCTGGCGGCGTTCCCTCTTTCGATCGCAATGCTTATCCTTTGGGAAAAATAGGCGCCAGCTCTGGGGTCCCCAGAAGCGTGGATCAACTGAGACGACAGGGTCCTAACAAATTGCTTCATGTCGGCTGACCAGGGCCCTAAGGTCTCCACCGTCCGCAAGTCCGCAAGCGCCGCAAAATCATAGTTTTATAACAAACTAGAATACTTGCGGCGCTTGAGGATCTGAGCCTGATCAGCCGCAGCACCGGCCGAGGAGCGTGTTACCTGGATGTGGGACTGGGCGAATGTATCTACACATGTCACGTCCCACACCAGGGCCCTACCTAGTTTCCATGGCACCAATGTTACCCCATCTGGACGCTTGCCATCGTCTCTCACCATACCTGTGGGCTCCAAGGTAGAGAGAGGGTATTGAGACGGTGGCTAGCGCCCGATGTACTAGGTCGTTCAGGGTACCATGGCGGTACATGCGGCCGGCGCTTCTTTGACATGACAGACCGTGTCGTCCCAGCTGATCAACAGCTTTACCACAGACGCAGGTATGAGGAACACATATTTTGGACCCAAGGCGCAAACAAATGGCAATACGTAAGGTACCTGGGTCCAAGACAGTGCCTGTATTTCTGAAGGGAAGAACGTTCAGCCAGTGTCCTGATTCCTGGGCTGAAACGGCCAAAAGACGAGCGCGTTCAGAGTCGGCCGGATTTCTTTCCAATAGTAAATTAAAATCGACTTTCAGGCGAGGGTTGTCCCAAGCCCTCTGAACGTGTTTTGTGGTTGGGATTTCCGCACCTGGGCGGGCACGAGTCTGACCAGGCTCTCTCTGCTTGCGCCAGGCTCGCTATATCTACGACGGGTATCTGAGAACGGTTAAGAATAATACCGACGAGAGATAGCGAGCTGTAAGCGGAAGACAAGAAAGCGGGCAGGGCCACACTTGAAGAGGAGCGGATACCCAAACCGCCAAACCTTATAGGCAGAACGGCTTGAGACCATGAATTTGAATTAAATGATACATTGAGGATAAACTTTGCTGGATATCGCCTGGTTTCAGAGTTATTTCCAATTAACAAAAAAAAAACATATTTTGTAATTGTTACTCAGTACAAAAAGTATTTTTAATGGCGTTGGTGCCATTATGGAGAATAGTCTCACTAACCTCATTAATTGATGTCAAAAAGTGAGAAATAAAAACTTCAAAAAATTTGATTTTTGTAAAAAAAAACACATACGATACAATTACGTTAGTACGTGTGATAATTTTTTAAATAAAAAAAGCGTTAACACTCGTTGTAAGTGCTAGTTTTACGAAAAAAAAAACTTTTTATGTTAAAATAGATTTTTAAAAAATGCGCCAAAAATGACAAAAGTCATATAAATTAAGCAAGTGGTCACTTTAATTAGTTGTCTAACGTGTTGCCATTGCCATTTAAATTACGTAATGGGCAATGCAGATAACAGTAATTGCTAATGAATTTCTACAAGACCTTAAGTATCGGAAGGGGACTGTTTACTGCCTCATTGGTGTTTCTCTTGACGTGTGATCGTAAATTTTTTACGTCACGATTGAATGGTCCGCCCTTAACTAAAGCAGGGTATAAACTTTCATGATTCCGTTTTATGGGACCATTCGTGTTCATTTTATAAATGATGTGCTTTACCATTTGCCCTTTGACAGTGTTTTACTTAAATGTATTGTTATTTTATTTCTTTTAAAGTTATCGGAGGACCATCGCAGCTCGATAAAATGTTTGTACAACCCTTTGATGGTGCATTTAGACTAAACGAGCATTCGCTCATTCTATTCCCCACTCTACGAAATCAACGAATTTCGACGAATCACGTTTCGTGTAACGAACGAATTTCGTAGAGTGGGGGATAGAATGAGCGAATGCTCGTTTGGTCTAAATGCACTTATGTACTCCTTCATACCTAAGCTATACTCGCTAACAGAACTCGTCCGAATAGAACTAAACATTACGTTTTTGTTCCACAAAGTTCTATTTTAACTTCCAAATTCAATCAACAAATTAAACGTTCAATAGCATTTTCCTGTAGGCATTCGAAAAATGTGAGGTGAGGGTAGGTGTGGCACATCACGTCTTCGGTTTATGGCACGTTCGTTTCGTCTCCGTGACCGGCCGGTATACGTGTCCGGCTGACCGAGCATACTCTAACATACGTATTAGTCAGTGGTCGATGCGTTTAGGCACGTTTAGGACTTTATGTGGATATGGATTTGGATACAACATACATGTCATACATACATGATTATATCCAAATTGTTTGTGTTTTGTGTACATTTTTATTGTTGTACACAAAACACAAACAAAAATAAACATGTAACAATTTAGATAGGTACAAAGGCGAACTTATCTCTGTAAGGGGTTTCTTTCAATTAATCTTTGAGCAAATTATATGATATTACCATTAGGGTGCGGCGCCACTGACACGGAGCGGTGCAAAATTGACCAATTACATTCTTCAAATTTGAATTCGGAACACTGTGATGCGATCTCATTGGCCAAGCTCCCACAGCTCCGCTCCGCTCCGCATTAGTGGAGCCGCACCCAGGTTGTAAAATAGTGGTGATCAATTGAATAGCCTGTCCAGAATTGTATTCTGATTAGAGAAAGTAAACCGACTTCAACCGATTTCTCCAAAATCCCATCATCAGACCCCGACTTGGTGCCAACGCAACCATTTAGGGGATTTACCCGTTCGATTAAAAAAAATCGTTTGAACGTCTTCTATTCCCGATTCTCAGTAATATCGAGTAACATACATAAACAAAAAATAATCGAATTGAGAATTTCCTCGTTTTTTGAAGTCGGATAAATATATTTAACAAATAGTAGGTACATTTCGATAGAAGTACAAAAAAATTTTTTCGACGAAGATGAAAGTTGGACCCCGAGTGAAACGAGGGCGACAATCACCCGAGTTAAAAAGAAGATTTTACACGTGTATCGAACGACTTTTTTCATAACAAGTGCCTTAAAAAGAGATATTTACGAACGCGAAGCGTGCGCAAAGTTTACTTTTCCGCATTAGTTAGGAAAACTAAATTGTGGGGTAAATATGAGGCCAGCCCAAATAGGTCAACCCTCCATAGAATATTTTTTCCTAACTAGTGCGGAAAAGTAAACCTTGCGCACGCTTCGCTTGCGAAAAGACCATACAAGTTTTTTTTATCATACTTGCTTTCTAAGCGCGCCATTTCTTGCATGCATCGAGGAGGAGTTATAGAAATTTTAGTACCTACCTCATTTCATTTAATAATATTTTGTCTTAAAACTTATTTTTTTGTCCGCAAGAGTAATGAAAAACATTCTATGCATCACGGTCGGTAAGCGGAATACAAACTCGAGTCATTAAAAGCCCTCCGGCTACTGCGTCAGTCTTCTAACACTCTCGTTAGTAATGCTGTATTTACCTCTCTAGATGCACAACGTACTATTGATACCACCATCAGTGCAAGTAGCGCTAAGACTTATATTTAAATTCATAGCCACACACAGCACAATCAAAAGTTTCGCGTTAGAAATTGCGAGTGCTATATCGTTCATCTGTACCGATTTCAATTAATTTTTCTCACTTGATCGATCGTCGCAGAACAAAGCAATTACGACAGTGGAACGTAACCGATCGCAATTAATTTGTTTTCGCCTCGGTGCGCGTCCGAGCAGGCCCTTTGTAGGCGTCAATTCGACACCATTTATATTAAATTGTTTGTGCTACGAATTTATTGGGTGGACTACAGATTCCGGAGTCGAAAAAATGTTATATCCCTTTAAGGATTGATACACCGGCATTCGCATGCATACTGCTGCTCTAAGACTATTCATAAGTACGTATGCATTTTAGAGGACTCATTAAACTGTGTGGGAATTAAGAGATTGGAAGTGCTGAAGTTGACTTCTCTCAAGGAACGAAGAGATAGAGGAGACCTTATTGAAGTGTACAAAATACTAAATGGACACTATGATCTCCGAGACTTCATATCTCTACTTAAAAGAGACACCAATACTCGGCTAAGAGGGCATCACTTAAAACTACAAAGGCCATGCATATCAAGTAACAACCCGCATAAACACTTTTTTGCTAACCGAGTAGTCAGGCCTTGGAACAAATTACCAGAGGAAGTAGTTTCAGCACCCAACTTAAACATTTTTAAAAATAGACTTGATAAACATATTAATTTGAGATCAACCTAGAAGAGGATATCAGGATACGGGCTTACATCAGTTGTTTTTCAACTGTCTGCCTGAATTATAAATAATAATAATAATAATAATTAGGTCAAAATTATTTTCGTTGTCTTGTTTCATATCACTTTGTCACGCTTTTAGTTGCTATCTCGACTCAGTATTTTAAAAAAATCCGGTGCATTTGTATTTATTTTTCACACTAGATTTTAAACATCAGAATTTGAAAAAACATCATCTCATACAAAAACCACTGCGTCACGTTTTTTAGGGACACAAATTAAGACAATGAAAAGAATTTTGAATTTTGAATGAAAGAATAATTGGGTAATTAGTATTATAAAATAGTACATTACGATTCAAGTCCGAAGCGAGTTGCGATAAATTAAAAGACTACCGAAGGGAGTGATTTAGATTGTCACGAGTTACGAATTTCCTTTTCACACGTGTACCGTACGACGTTTTTCAGTACAGATGGCCCACCGAAGTTTCGGCCTGATAAGAAATGAACCATCTGTACTGAAATATAAATTTAATATTAACAACGTACATAACACTTATACAGGGTGTATCACCAGCGACTGAAAAAATGTCGTAATAATTAGTAGGAGATATTATTTCGGTATTTGCAGGTTGTAAAAGTTGCTTATGATACGGGGCATCGGAGAATTTTGGCAGCTTTTATAACACCTAGTATATCTGTCAAGTCTGACAACAGTTATTAAATGCCCTTATTTTGAAATACTTACGCGGATTTTACGAAGAAACCAAAAATTGTCTTGTTAATGAACATATTTTTTATGTTGTAACAAATTATTTAATAAAAATTAAACTACTCAAGCAATCATCATATACATATCATCAGGTAGGTACTTACCTGCCTACTTACTTGAAAAGTAACAATCGAAAGAAAATTCATATCGCTTTCCTTATTTTTGATTAATGTGTGACAAATTGTTCCGCAACGTCGCGTCGACCTAATTCGTATCAATATCTAAAAATAACATCATCTAAATAGCTTACGAGTATGCCACTCCCTGAAATTTAAATGGAAATACACGGATACTCGGATTTATTCAATGATTAAATTCATAGGAATTTAAATGTTTGTATTTTTAACAGAATGGCGTTAAAAGCATTTTCCTTGCTCTGGGCATTCAAATCAAAATAATTCTGTTTCAAAACGTAAAATAATATTTCGTACCATGCATGGCACGCTAACGTCAAACAAAACATTATCCTGAAAAGTAATTTCAGTGTTAGATACGATTTCCTACATACGTTAAAGGCTTTAGTGCGGTAAATCTGGAAGCTATATTTAAAATAACTTTTGTACCCCAGTAAAGACGGGCTTTCACGGGACCGAAGGATATAAAAACCTTTAGATTTGTTATTCAACTTATGAGTAAGAGTTGTGTTTTCATATTCCTTCGATATCTATGTTGTTTTGATAGCTATTTACTTATATGCGGGCATTTTCACTTTTAGGGACATCAAAATAACGTGAGATTTAAAAGCCTTCATTGTAGCCAGGATCGTTACGGCAATTAACCCTAAACTTGGCAGAATTTAAAAAAAATCGTGTCTACTAGCCTATTCGCCGCCGCGTAGAGCAAAAAATTCAGCCTTTAAAAAACACAAAAAGTGGGTCAAAAAGTATGTCGTAACTTTTAAGATACACTGCCAAGTTAAGGGTTAAGAACGATATGCTTAAGGATTTAAACTTAATCGTTGTTTTATATAAATAAATTTTGTAATTAGTAATCTAAAGTTTCCTAAATAGAAAATGACGAATGATGTTGTAATATAATATAAGTATAATAATGTATAGAATGGTAATACTAATATAATATAAAATATTCAATAAAATGTAATGCAACTAATATGTGTAAATAGTACAAGTAGGTAAATAATATAAATAAATTCTCCTAGCAGGGCTGGTAACCCATGGAGGCTTATTACCACCGGTGGTAATAAGCCTCCATGGGTTACCAGCCACCAGCCAGGGGTGGCCACCCCTCTTTCTCTTAGAAGGAGAGGCCATTTAAAATAATAATATAATTTAACTAAAAATAAATATGTGACAACTAGGTCCAATAATGTAGTATATATATATTGTAAACTAGGTATGTAACTTGTGTACTTAGATATAATTATGGAAATAAATGGCTATTCTGATTCTGATTCTGATTATATACAGACAATGACAAATTACATGTAAGAATTGCGCGTAGAACCGATGGCCACGTACCGGAAGGCGGCACCCCCCACAAGATGGACTGATGATCTGGTGAAGGTCACAGGAGTCCGCTGGATGCGGGTGGCACAGGACCGGTCATTGTGGCAATCTTTAGGGGAGGCTTATATTCAGCAGTGGACGTCTTTCGGCTGATATGATGATCACATCATCAGCCTATGGTAGTCCACTGCTGGAAGTAGGCCTCTCCTATTAACTATGCGTATAGACGCATTAGGAGGTAAATGCCCATAATCGCCACGCTGGGCAAGCGGGTTGGCGATCGCAGTAATATGTCCACTATGATGACGCTGCTGCCCATCATCAATGTTTTATCAAATAATGGTCAGTGACGCTTCAATCCCTTAGTCGACTCTTACGACACCCGCAGGATGAGTTGGGGCGGTGACAAATGTATTGTTACTGCCGTCACCACACGGCCTGTTTCGTTTGAAATAGGTTGGTTTTCAAGCGGACAGAACCCGTCGACAGATGGGGAACGCCCTAACTGGGCTGTTCAAGCAACAATCGTCGTTTTAGTTTCAAGGCAATAAATTCCGAGCGCCAATTAGGCTTCAGTTTCGACCGGAACCACCTAATCACGAATAAAAGCCATTTCCCGATATACGCATTTTAGTTCTAGTGCTGTTTGGGCGCGAGGTAGGTTACAGCAACGATATGTGTCAATTGCGGCGGGTCCGAGACAGACAAATAATAGATCATGTACACGTGAGTGACCATTCTATACACAGTGTTTTCCGAGTCACTAATTATCTCGCATATACACCGAAAAATCCAAAAA
>JALPQI010017839.1:0-26848 GCA_025490895.1 Thaumatotibia leucotreta
CGAAAGATTTCACGTCCTATACTGTCCTGCAACTCGTATACAAAATATTGATATTGTTATAACAATGTTTTTTCATCCTTTAGCGAAGTTTATTTTTCGGCGTGCTGACGTCTGTCGATAATCTCATAGTAACTAATGTCAATGATTATCATAAATCCCAAATAAAAGTTAAATTGTATACAAATAAATGGATAATTGTATACCTACATAAAAAAATATGGACAGAAAAATGGAGTATCGATATCGACATCACAAATTAATGGGTAAACACATTAATTTGTGATGTCGATATCGATACTCCATTTTTCTGTCCATATTTTAAGTAAGAACCTAAGTAAGAACTTGACAGCTACCATTTTGCACCTCCGATGGCGGGGTCTAGTAATTATAACAGGGAGCTAACACCTCAATCGTGTTATTACGCAGAAGGCTCTCAGGGCCCACCGAATCGTGCACTATTGAAAGCGTACGCTCAGCAAGATCCTAAGAGGATATAAGGGATTGATACGACTAGACTACACCCGACTACAAGTGTCTGGGACAACATCGAGATGATGCTGGGATATAAGTATTGAATTCAAGAAAATTCTTGCATTCAAATTCAATCGGTGATGGTTTTATGGTAAATCGCAAATCATGCAAGTTAGGCTCGACGTTTGCCTCAATACGTTGCCACACGAAACACAGCAATCGGTCACAATTAATAAGTATACACGGGACTCGTTGTTAAACTCATTCAGCAATTTCAGCATGTTGGTCATAGTTTCTCTGAAAGATTAGCAGATTGCGAAATAAATGTTGAACACCCCAAAACTTGGTCACAGGGTCGTACTAATGCAGTTCGTTTTAGGTCGAAAGAAAGAGACAAGGTTATACGAGACGCATATCACTGTCCCTTTCTCTGAACTAAATCCGTAAATTAGTACGTCACGGTAACTCCCTAGGTCCAAAGTTTTCGCAGCTCCACCAAGGAATTAACCTCTGCGCCTCTCTTTTTCAGAATTTCTTTCAATATACTCCAATACTCCTCGATGGGCCGAAGTTCTAGGCAATTTGGTGGATTACTGCTGTGGTATTCGGGTATTTCGCTTCCACAAATCAGAAGGCGTGTTGGTATTTACAAATATATTTACACGAATTAACAGAATGATTAACAATTAATTGGCAGATATCACCACAATAGATTTTAAACTCAACAGACGACAGCAATGTTTTTTCTATCGTTGCCATGGTAACGTGACGGCGGCTCAGCGTGGACTGAGCGCATTGTGATAGGATGAGTGTGGTAGGTCACCACACTATCATTCGGTACCACGGCTACCCCATTTGCTTTGTACAGTCAGGGGCATAAATATATATACAATTTTAGACCTTATGCTCCAGACATAAGTAAAAAAGAGCTGCTTGTTTTCCCACAACTGCAAATTGCCTGCCAAGCCTTGCCTGCCAATGTAGGTATTTTTTTTGAAATTAAGACCTTTTTTATTTTGGTCATCGGGAGCCTCTTTGCGATTTTTGCTGGTATAACGTTCTTGGTCAGATATTTGCTTGAAATCCGGTTTTGTGTAAGTTTTGTCGTCCACCACAACGTAGGTGCAACTTTATTTACAGTAAGTAATGTTACAGAGAATAACAAGTATAGGTGTATTTAAAATAGTTATTTGTTTTACTAGGGAGCAAAGTGATTGTTTAACTCTCGTGCAAGCGAAAGATTCCAGAATTTGAACCACGAGCGCAGCGAGTGGCTCATAAATGGAATCTTGAGCGATGCGAGGGTTTTAAGGCACGAGAGTTGAACAAGCTTTGCTGCCGAGTGAAACACAACATTTTTCACCACACTAAAGCGAGGAAACATGCGAAATAAACCTCAAACATAACAAATTAAAAGGTATTTATTTGCAAGTCCTCAACTTCCAAAAAATAAACAAATCAACAAATAATAAAACAATAACCTCAAATATTTACGTTGGCGTGGCAATGCTTAAAAATCCAGGATAATTCCAAAATGAGACTCATGTAGTTATTGGCGATTTTTCTGTGATTTTCAGAACTATCCCACTTTCGCATCTCGCAATTACCCCAAAGCCACTTAAGTATGTTAAACTAAGATATCACCAATGAAAGAAAACAAAACACGACCGAACTCGTTTAAATTTTATAAGAAAAAAATATTCGGATGCGTTCTGAAATTTGCATAGTGTCAAACACTTTCATTTTCCTATTGTTTTTATTTGTCGTATTTTTAAAACTTTTAATGAAATGCCTTATTACAACAAAATGTGGTATTTAAGCTAATCAGGGTCGGTTTGCAGCATTGCGGATATTTAGTCTACGATGCCAACCCTCTACAGGATTATTGCTTCTGTATTTTTAGTAACTGCAGCTGATTTAAGACGTAATTTAAGCCAATATGTCTCCATATAGCTTATGAACCGTAACAGTTCATCTGTGACATACGCTTCACTCAAAATAGACACCCGACAATTTTATCTCATCTGCAGGTAACAATGACAAATGGCAGACATTCTTAGAATACTTCGGCCGTTTTCGGCCTTATCAACTTTCAATAATAATATAGCGCTCTTCTTCCAGACTGCTCGATTATAGTGGTAGAAGCATTCGGTCAACTTGCAATTTGGGAAAACAAAACGACAGGCGTTAGTCTGAGGCAGTTCAAAAACTGATTTAAATTTATGGATGATCACACCCTTTTTCTCTCGTATTTGTGTAAATAGTCTTCGAAATGTCCTCTCGGTTTTATTAGGCAGCAATGCGAATATAGCTGGCACAACATTTGTTGATTTTTTGCTTACACTGACATACATCATCATGAATCCAAGTACACTTAAGCAAAAGGTTTCGGAACTCTTTTATAGGTGTCGTCAGCTAAAAATTGTATTTTCTCCTTTGCAGTGTTTCATAAAAACTGCTTACATATTTTGCTGGCAAATGTCAAAATCTTCTCTTCTCTTACATCGTCAGGAAGAAGGACTCGGCAAGAAATTCAAAAATCTGAACGATTTCTAGTCGAGTAAACTCTGTCTTTTCTAGGGCTAAGAATTTATGTCGCGCCCTATAGACTGATTTTTTCTTCTGTTCATAATGTTCATATGAACACATCACAGCTCTGTCGTCCTAAATCTCTGTTAATTTTCGTTCCAAGATCTTTTAAACGAGCGTAATTTTATTGCACACTGCTGCTTTAGAATTATCTATAAACATATCTCGAACGTCAAATAAAGTATTCACGTTCTGATCCAGGTGGCGTTTGCAATGTGCACTTTTCTTTAAAACGTCTCTCTTTTGATTTAATGTAACGGATGTATAGCAGCCTTCACTCCAATTTACGCTTTTCCAATGATTACGCTTTTTTTATTAACACGACTAAAATTATATTTATGTCCGTCGTACAGCAAACAGGGTAACATTTTTGATTCTTGAGTCTGCAATCTCTATTAATTTCTGTTCGAAGATCTTTTTAACGAGCGTCATTTTTTTGCACGCACCTGCATTGGAATTATCTATAAACAGATCTCGAACGTCAAATAAATTATTTATTCACGTTTTGTTTGATCCAGGTGGCGTTTGCAAACATGTGCACTTTTCTTCAAAACTTTGGTTTAATGTATCGGATGCATAGCAGCCTTCACTCCGATTTACGCATTTCCAATTATTACTCTTGTTTTTATTAACATGACTAAAATTACAGTTATGTCCGTCATACAGCAAACAGAGCAACATTTTTGATGGTTAGAATGATTTAGTGTTATTATCAAACCGGAATCAGAAAGGGATTGGAAAGTAATGTTGACACTTCATTTACCTAGAAAAGAGTTGTTTATAGATGTAGTGAGTGATTAAATTAATCTATTGTCTGTAAGTCTCGGCACTTAAACTAGGAATATATTAATATAACTATGAATATATCCTAGATTGACGTATACACTGTTGTTGTTAACAGTACTTTCGAATCCCATTCTAATCGCGGTTTGATAATACCAAACATTGTGATGGATAGGAAAATCATGCTGGATGACAGCATGACACTTCTACAATTTAATCTAAAATGTCACTTGATATTTATTTCATAAGTTGCTTGATATTTGTATTCAATGATGAAGGTTTTATTTTCACATTTAGGGTGTTTTAGGACTCGTGTGTCTCTGCGCTCAGCTAGTCTGTGGCCATGCGTAAGCCCTTTTCGGACAAAAATAGTACATTGTGCATCAAGAGAGGTAAGTACGGAATTACTAACGAGAGCGTTAGAAGCTCAATTACTTAGCTTTCAATGACTCGAGTTAGTATTCCGCTTACCGACCGTGATACATACAATGTTTTTCATCACACTTACCGACAAAAAAAATTTAAGACAAAATATTATGAAATTACGTACTGACATTTCTATTACATTCTAGGGAATTTCATCCCGCTACGCATGCAAGCAATAGCGCGCTTAGACAGCAAGTGTGATGAAAAGTGTATTACAAGACTATTGTATTCTGATAATGTATTTCAAGACTAGAATGAAATGGAAATAGTTTGTATTGATCTTTAGTTTTATAACAATAGGTGATTCTGGGATTAGTACGAATCGAGACAAGTTCGTATTGGTTTTAAGTTTTTAGGGTATTTCGAGAGAATATTATTTTAGGAATACGTGAGTCATTACGAGTATATGTTTATTACTTTCCCAAAAAAACAAGTGAATCGCATTATCCTATGCGGCAAAATCCGCTGATTTTCCCAATTGTTCACATTGGAGTGAAGTGCTCTAATGATTTCTGCAAATCTGCCAGGCATGCTACGTGTGTCATATTAGGGGTATATTAGATATAATATGACATGACACACAGTATATTCACCGACGGTATATTAGATACTTACTGTCGTTTTCCCGTTTTAGTGCTGTATTAGTGACAAAAATAAACCTTATTTTTTTGTATTATGTATGTCACAGTAAACTGAGCAAGTTCTGAAACAGTAATATTTTTCGTTTTCTCGAGAAATTTTGACAACTTGGGACTAAAGACATGACACTTTTTAGCTCAAGGCTTCTGTATTCATGGTCTCATCAACGCTTAAATTGGTAACTAAATTGAGTTTTCAAGGCCGTCCTTATTTATTTTTTGTTTCTTCGTAAATTTTTGGAAAGTATTAGATGCGTAAGTAACTTACATGAGGCAAAATGATATTCTCATTTTTCTATCCTCTCCTCTAAAGTTTAGATTCTGTAACTCCCATGGGATACTTCATTCAACAAAGCATTTCGTCAAATCTTCGTTAAATTGCATTTTCTTATATTTTATGTGTGACAGCGAAACGAGACGTCACTTATACGAGCCGAACTGAAGTCGCTGAAAAGCTCATCTGAATCGGCACTTTTGTTTATTACTAATAGTCATACTAATTATGAAAAAAAGCTGCACTTTTAGATGGAAACAAGCCGCTTTGCACGGTGATAGTATAGACACAAATAAGAATTTTTTTCGAAGATATCAAACGTCCCTTAGGAGGCCGGGTCAATGCGAGGCTGTATACGAAAATGAAAAAAATCCTTATTTTTTTGAAAAAACGTCCGATTTCAACGAAACGTATGTCAATTGAAAGATATTACTTTTATTAATTATAAAAAAAAGCTAATTTTAAAAGTGAGAAGCCTTAGCTTATGCAACAGCACGACACAGATGAGGTGATAGGTACGTCAAAGATCTATGATCTGGCCACCATTCCCTTAGGCTGATATATTTAAACATTGGATTCTCCAATCCAGCGTCATCTTCCAGTTTGAGTAAACTCAAACAAAATATTAGTTTTTGTTTTTCAGGAGTCTATAAGCAATGTAAACACTTAAATATACAATGGGTTGATTTTCAATTCCTGTTAAATCTATTTCGAATTGCTTCTCAAAATCGTTTTCATGAATTAAAAGGAGATACTCTCTTCTGTATTCGTACTCCGTCCGATCCTCTTCTTCGATAATATACATCTGAAATAAAGCGATTATCGATAAATTTTGTTGCACTCTATTTGTGCATTAGCTTGCCTTACATAGACGTTTGCCATTGAAATTATTTTTTATTTAATTAGTAACTGTTATCGTTTGCAGTTACAAATTATATATTTAATAATGAAATGAAAAAATAATTTGCTACTAATATAAAATAATTTGATACTGACCTGCCTGGATCAAGAGGAAATGTTGCCAAAAATACGCCAGAAGTTCGTTTTAATCCACTCCGAACACCACACACTTCACATTTCCATATTGATTTGCCCCCCATTTAGACCAATTATTTATATATTTTGTATAAAACACAATAAAAACATGAACCCGGGATCCGCTTTCATAATTAAACATTTATGACGGTACGTTTCTGACACTGACGTTTTACCTATTTAGGTGGTAAATAAAAGTATAATACGTCTAAGTTTGAAGGCCAGTATGATTATGTGCTAATAAAATGCAACAGTAGGGATTTTCATTCTATAAGATTATTTTTATATCTCAATGTTGGTACCAAATGCTTTCATAATTTACCATAGTATGAAGTGTCGAGGGGCTGGGTGTACCTACATGGTGTACAGTAATGAACTTACCCTTAAATTTCACATAAATGCCCAGCCGGGCAGTGGTCACATACAAACCACTTGTACCAAACCGAAACGGGCAGAGGTCATATAGGACCCACAAACTTTAAGAGCATAAATTTTAAGTAAAAAACTATTACTGTGACCATTTATGACATACCACACTTACATTACCTTATATACTACCAAAATAAATCAACACATTGCACTTACCGTAATTTTTTTCGACACAATAATAGTATTTATCTGGAGCAACACAGAAAATCTGCCACTTTTTCGGTTTTTAAATTTGACAACTAAAACGTCAAAGAAATTTGACCGACTTCAATGAGATCAGTGGGGTACCTACGACTACCTAGCAATCATATTTTATTTAAATGATAAGTGTAAAAGGTGTAAAGTTTTGGGTAGGAAATCCTAAGTGGTAGGAACCAAAATTATTTTGAACTTTTTAATTCCAGTGTATTTTTGAAGGCGGTTTTATTTTTATTTTTAAAATATTTTATTTTTTTGCTTTTTAGTAGTATAAATATAAAATAGGTTCAGTAATAGTACATTGTGCATCTAGGGAGGTAAATACGGTATTACTAACGCAAATGTTAGAAGCCCGACACCGTAGTCGGAGGGCTTTTAATGACTCGAGTTAGTATTCTGCTTAGTGACCGTGATGCATACAATGTTTTAAGACAAATTATTATTAAATGACGTACTAACGTTTATATTACTCCCTAGGGAATTTCACTTTTCTATTAATCCCGCGATGCATGCAAGCAATGGCGCGCTTACAAAGCAAGTGTGATGAAAAATAAATAGATTCACGTACCATTTTGGACTTTGTCGCAGTAATAATCAATATGAAAGTTACCTACGAGGAACAGGAGGCCCGGTGCGTAGGAGGGCCAGAACATAATCAGAATCAGTATATATCTACGTTAAGCGAGCTTCAGGGTAGAAGCCGAAGGCCGACCTCGCGGAGGGCCGACTCCTAATCGTTAAGGAGTTGTACCTTCCATCATCAGCTGACCAACATGAGACTATGACTACTAGACTTAAATATATTAATAGCATTCCAAAATATGTGAGCCATGTTATATTGAAAAGAATTATGCCCCAACTCATTTACGTTTAAGAATGTCAGCCTTCCATCAACATGACACTATGACCACATCGCAAATACTCGAATAGCTTCAAAAGTACATGAAATATGTTATATTTAAAGAATTATTCCCCAACTCCTTATCATCTCTAAGGAGTTGTACCTTCCATCATCATGAGCACCTAAACGCAAATACTGAAATAGCTTCAAAAATACATGAAATATGTTATATTTAAAGAATTATCCTCCAACTCCTAATCGTTAGCAGTTTTAGCTTCCATCATCAGCTCACAAACATGAGCCTATGACCACCTAAAGGCAAATACTTGAATAGCTTCCAAAATATATGTAATATTTTATATTCAAGAATTATCCTCCAACTCCTAATCGTAAAGGAGTTATACCTTCCATCATCAGCTCACCAACATAAGCATATGACCACCTAAAGGCAAATACTCGAATAGCTTTCAAAAAACATAAAATATGTTATATTTAAAGAATTATTGCCCAACTCCTAATCGCTAAGGAGTTGTACCTTCCATCATCAGCTCACCGACTTAAGACGTTCAGTACTAGACCCAAATACTTGATAAGGTTTCGAAAATAAATGAAAAATGTCTTGTGTGCCTACAACATTTGAAGAGTTCCCTCGATTTCTCCAGGATCCCATCATCAGATCTGGATTCGGTGACAATGGGACCAACTAGAAGGTATACCCTTTCAAACAAAAAAATAATTATCCAAATCGGTCTACGCGTCTTCGAGTAATCGGGGAACATACATAAAAAAAAAAGATTTCGTCGAATTGTAAACCTCCTCCTTTTTGAAGTCGGTTAAAAAATACGTTAAAGACATAAGCTAGGCATCGGAGCTTTCATCGCACGGTAAGAGCGCTCGTACACCTATAAGTTCTTACGTAAGTTATAGAGACGGAGCTATACTAAGGAATGAGAGGTGAATATCACTATCTCATTCCTATGTATAGCCCCGTCCCTATAACTTACGTAAGAACTTACAGGTGTAAGGCTGGCCTAAGACTAATAGCAAGCTATGGAATCGACATTCGCCATAAATTTAAAATATTATTCATACTCATACTCATTATTTAATTGATCTTAAAATGCTTTTATAGCGGTCGTGCATAAGTAATTAAATTATATAATTTTTTTTTCTATATTAGATTAAAATATTATGACTTGGATATTTCAACATTTACAATTATACAAACTACATCGCCAAAAATGATCTATTAAGGAGAACTGACCACTTATAAAATTAATTAGTATGTTTGCTAGCAGTCATAACGTATCAATATCACTCAGTGGTGATTGCAAACGTAGGGGTGTTTATATCTGTAAGTGGTAAATACGTTGTGGAAAATTCCATAATTTGTACCTAACCCAGAAGTAGCTGCAATTTTGACGTGGATAGAGCCACACAATGATTTACAATGCGACTATCAAAAATCTGCAATAGTCCGCTTGAGTTCATAGTTATAGTTTTAGTTCATAGTTTTTTATTCATAAGTAGCAAGTTGTGAAGTACAACTCAGCCAAATGAGACATACATTTATTTTGAAACATATCAATAGTATTCTTCATCAAAGAAAATCCACTAGAACTTCAAGCTATATACGAAACTGGATAGAAAACCACGATTAATTCAAATTTGATCCCGACCGGTCCATGTTATAATTTTTCTATTACACAGCTCAAAAAAGAGAGGTCTACTAAGTATACTTGACAAAACCTGTGGTTTATGTTTCGATTGACTGTAAGTAAATATGAAAAATTAGTACTCCGGAGTATTAAAAAAATAGTAATGTTTAAAATTAATAACGTCAAAACATAAAAAAAAAGTGCTTTACTTAATTTTTTAACATAAAAACATTGTTTTGTTTTGTAGGCGGATACTAAAATGAATCAACAAAGGAAAACAAGACTGCAGAAAATATTTTCAAAACTAGACAAAAATGTACTGGATTCCTATAGGACGAGAACGTTATGCATGTTATAATTTCGATGTAAACCAATACGACAGATCTTTAACCCGACACCACCTTGTATCTCACCAACTGTGCAGCATGAAATTTGTGTATTACCAGCCAGTTTCAAAACCTTGCCTCCATATAAAAATCGCTTTTCAAGCCACGAAATCCGCTCATCACGTCATAAACAAGAAGCTTTGCCGCATAAAATGTGTGTTTTACCAACTAGTTCTCAGAGCTTTCCTTAGCAAGAAAATTTTTCTTTTAACCATGATATCCCCACGTCACGTTGTACGCCAACAGCTTTACAGCATGGACAGCCATGAATACCAGAGACAGCAATACAGGTCTTTCCTGAACAAGAAGAACCTGATGCTCCTTTGTTACTGTCACCTCCAATCACATATTTTACGAGTCTTGATAAAGAGAGCGACTACTCTGCGAATAAATCTGCCACTGAAGTAGAAGTTGAAAGATCTTCACCGAGCATTTTAACGATATCACCAAGACGTAAACGCACTATTACAGAAGAAACAAATGTCACTGATATAGGAGATAATAAAGATTTAGAAGAAGTTCCAAGACGAAAGAGATCTAAGCATAGTCAAAAATGCGATTGGGAAAAAAATAAACAAAAGGGATTGCGGGATAAGGGTCAAAAATACAAGGGGAAGAAAAGGGAAGGAAATGTATGGAATTACAGTATAAGCATAGAGGAAAGAAACTTAAACCGAGGTGGGAGTGTAAATTAAGTGGCAAATCCACAAAGTTGAAGTGCTTACTTAGATATCACTGAAGAAACCAGAAAAATGATTTTTCAAATTTTTTTGACTAATGTCTTTGCAAGTGAAGTATTTTTTATTTTTTTATCCAGAATTACCTTTTTCAGGTCTAAAGACTATCCACTATTTATACGGATTTTTATAGCGAAGCTCATAACTCCCGATTAGCTTTCAAAAATTGTCAAGAAAAACTCGTAAATCCAAATTTTTCAGATTCAGGTGATTACAAAAAAATAGGTTTTAGCAATCAGACGGCTAAATTTTAACTAACATTATGTAAAAAAAATACTAAGCAAGTCTTCATGCAAAATTTTTGGTAATCAAGTTTTTTGTGCCTCCTGTAAAATTTGGTCAGATTGAGTTACGAGGTTCGCGATTTAGGCCGACGATATGAAGAGGGCATGCATAGAGCCAGTGACATGGGAGAGTGTAGCCAGTGACCGATCTAAGTGGAGGCATACTGTGCACACGCAGGTGCGTGACTTTGAAGCTAGGCGACGCTCAGAACTCGACGCTAAGCGCGACGAGCTAAAGGCCAGACCGCATGTGGCAATTAATTATAATTATATCGGAGGGGTGCTGACTTGCAGCGATTGCGGTCGTACATTCGTTGCAAAAATCGGCTATGTCAGTCACCTAAGAGCTCATATATATAAAGAGAAATACAAAGAGTTCTGTCTACTCGATTACATTGATGATGAAAGACGAATCATTGTTTTCTGTTCCAATGAAAATAAAAACAATATAAGCACGTACAGCCATTTTTTCGCCGACGGTACTTTCAAAAGTTGCCCAAAAGGTTTTATACAACTTTACTCCATACACGGTTACAATGAAGACAAACAACGTATAGTGCCATTGATGTTTGCCCTGCTACCAGATAAAAAACAGAAACGTATACAATATTACTAAATCATATTAATTCAAGCATTACGTGGAAGCCAGAAAAAATTACTTTGGACTTCGAAGTAGCGGCAATAAACGCTTTTACAACTGTTTTTCCAAAGATAATTTTCAAAGGATGCTATTATCATTTCAACCGGTCATTGTGGCGAAAGGCAAAAGCTTTAGAAATAAAACTAAGAACTGAAAAAAGGCACGTAGCACGGTGTGTCGGTCTTGCTCGTCTGCCAGCCCGACATATAGAAGAGGGCTACAAATATGTGTTGGCGAAAAGCCCTAAAAGCGACAGAATTAAAAAATTTAATAAGTATTTTCGTAAACAATGGATTAAGAAAAATGACATGAAGGCAACCTGCTCTTGTTCGAAAGAAAATATACGAAGAAATAATAATATTGAAGGGTGGCATGCGAAAATTAATAGATACATTGGACGAAGCCATCCTACGCTAGCACAATTGTTGCATGTGCTCTCAACAGAAAATAGTGCATATCATTTAAAAAATAAAAGCATCAAAAAGAAAAAAAGAATACGAGCTTATAGACATTGAAATTGATCTGACAGTGCGTGAATTGAAAGAAAAGAACATAACAGTTGGCCACTGTTTAGAAATCATTTGTCCATATTCAATTACACTTTAACCTTTTCGAAGAAAATATACGTGGCGGTGAAAAGGTCAAAATAAGAATAAGAAGAAGTCGAAGAATTTTCGTTTTAATATAAATTACGGTTAGTAACTAAACCGTATATTGCCCAGTTTTACACGAGTTTGAAGTTACATACATGCAAGATAAGATAAGAAGATTTGTTGTTTTCTGTATAAGTACTTATTCAGTTGAAGTAGGCCCAGGCCGATATGTCAAATGTATCCGCATATCGTATTGGATCTTGCCTTATATTTTTGTTCAATAAAATAAATACTTTTATATATGGTTGTAGTTTATTTTCTGATTTATGCGATAATTGACTGTAAAGAAATATGGCGATGTATAGATTTTCACAGCAATTTTTATCGACATGCGACCTTCCTGTCAGAAGAAAAAGTCTATTTTTATATGTTGTTTATATATCATTGAAATACTGTCTGCTTTGATATTAGCGGTTTTCTGACTGCTAAGGTATCAATGACGTGGTAAGTGTGTACAAATGACTGAATATTGACTGCCCACCGACAAGAGCATTCGGGTTCCGCGAAACACAGAGTATAGCTGGTATACAGTATACGTAGATAAAAAGTAAGTACAGTCGACGACAAAGACATTTTTACATTTATCTGACTTTTTAATCCATTGTAAGAAGGTCCAAAAGTGTTTGAATTAAAAAGCCATAAAAATGTAAAAATATCTTTGTCGTCGACCGTACAATACTCACTGGCAAATTTGGGGGAACATCGAAAAATTAAACAAATATATATTTATGTAGATATTTATTTTTAACATGCATATTTTTTAATTTGTTCCGCTAAATTTGCCGGTGAGTGTATTAGGATAAGTCAATAAAAGGGAGGTTTTATAATTTTAAATCAATTTATTGAAAGAAATGGTAGTTAAATCCATTTATACACTATAAATTTTGCACTATGTTCACTAAGAATTGTACAGTCAAGTTCAGAGAATGCAAAACAATTCTAAAAATGTGCACAATATCTTCAGCATACTCTTGGTTGAACTCGTGAAGGCTATCTGAACCCTCTCGCAGATGTTCCCAGTTTTCCTCTTCCTCTAAGTGTTGTCGACACATTCTGCATCTAGGTGGCAAATATAGGTTGTAGTCCAGCAGTATTTTTGCCTTTACCATGTCGGCAATGACTACAAAATCTTCGTTTACACAGTCATTGTACAGGCATTTGGTAGGATCGTCATACGCACGCCGCAGAGACCCAATGTTCCAGTTACGCATTTCGACAACTACCTTTTTAAAATTTATTTTAAGAGCAGATTATATTGTCCCGTTTCGTAACAATGTTGTGAAATATGTATGTGAATATTTGTGTAATGCTTATGAAGAGCATGAACATAAAACTGTGAATTATGACACTGTCAACTCGAATGTCACATTAGAAAAACCAGTGGTTGCATAGGTACCAAGAAAACACATTCTTCCGTCGTAACTAGTATTTCTCAGATAATATTTGTACGCAACCAAGTTGCGTAGAAAGAAACGAAAGTATTGTTTGGCAACTAGTTGCCAACAAAGACAAAAAAATCCTTCATCACCACTGGTTGCGAAACTTAGTTGCCATGGCGGCCGGAAGGGCCCACTTGATATGCTGCACGCAATATATGGTTCCGAAGAACAGCAGAAGTTGGTGGTAGGTTAGTTAGTGACTAGTTTATTTTTTGCTGCAAACAAATATTTGCGAACTGCATTTAGTGTAATGTGCTCTGTTTGAGCATCATATAATTTACATGTAAATCTTAAAAAGGAAACTATATAGGACGCAAATCTGGTAACTTCAAGAAAACACTACATGGATGTTATAGATTTAAAACCAACCGTTTTAAATCAGCCACTACTTCTTTGGAAACTGTTTCAAGTTGTCTCGACAAACTTTGAAAATCAGGAGTAACTTCCAGGTGCAACATCCGTGTTTTCCAGCAAGATTTATTTTCCTTTGAATTAAAATAAGTCGTCGTATCACACTCTGTGAAAGCATGAAACCCAGGCAGTGCAGTGGTTATATCAGTGCCTAAAGTATTGGCGATTTTATGCACAGCAACATAACGGCATTTGTTAGATGTCCCTGTTAACAGCCACAACTCCCGTAAGCCTTCGTCCTTTAGAGCCGGGAAATAGGTAATCAACAAGACCAAAACATCCGTGTCTGATGATCGCACTAAGATAGTAGTAGCTCCATGCATAGTCATATCTTTGACGTGCAGTATAAGACGGCCATCAGCTTCTTCCATATGCGAGGCTATTGTCTTGTTTGCTATGGAGGAGGTAGACAAATCAGAAGCCGAGATAATATGTGGCTTTTGTCACTACGCACTTGTTTTCAAAACTTTCAAGGATTTCTTAGAAATTACTTACCCGATTTTGATGCGGTTTTCAGGTACACAACAGAAATATGTTTGTCTATAATATTATAACCTCCATAGTAACTATTTTATATTTTATCTGTTACTATTATACCTAAATGTTTTAGTGATTTACGAAAAAAACATTTTTTTATCGTTTTTCAGCTAACACTCTTATAAGAAATGTTTTTTTTAGATAAATTACGTAATCATCTTTCGGTTGACATACTTTTGGTCAAAATTGGACGATTAAAAAAAACAGGATTTTTTTTCATTTCGTATACGTCCTCACATCGACTTGGCCACCTAAGGGGCAAAACTTCGATATCTTCGAAAAAAAAACATTACTTTGTGTCTACACTTCACATCACCCTGAAAAGCGGCTTGCTTCCATCTGAAAATGCAGCTTTTGGCCAAAAAACCTCCATAACAAGTATGCAAATTTGGGGGAACATCGAAAAATTAAACAAATATGTATTTATGTAGATATTTATTTTTAACATGCATATTTTTTAATTTGTTCCGCTAAATTTGCCGGTGAGTGTATTAGGATAAGTCAATAAAAGGGAGGTTTTATAATTTTAAATCCATTTATACACTATAAATTTTGCACTATGTTCACTAAGGATTGTACAGTCAAGTTCAGAGAATGCAAAACAATTCTAAAAATGTGCACAATATCTTCAGCATACTCTTGGTTGAACTCGTGAAGGCTATCTGAACCCTCTCGCAGATGTTCCCAGTTTTCCTCTTCTAAGTGTTGTCGACACATTCTGCATCTAGGTGGCAAATATAGGTTGTAGTCCAGCAGTATTTTTGCCTTCACCATGTCGGGAATGACTACAAAATCTTCGTTTACACAGTCGTTGTACAGGCATTTGGTAGGATCGTCATACGCACGCCGCAGAGACCCAATGTTCCAGTTACGCATTTCGACAACTACCTTTTTAAAATTTATTTTAAGAGCAGATTATATTGTCCCGTTTCGTTACAATGTTGTGAAAGATTTATGTGAATATTTGTGTAATGGTTATGAAGAGCATGAACATAAAACTGTGAATTATGACACTGTCAACTCGAATGTCACATTAGAAAAACCAGTGGTTGCATAGGTACCAAGAAAACACATTCTTCCGTCGTAACTAGTATTTCTCAGATAATATTTGTACGCAACCAGGTTGCGTAGAAAGAAAAGAAAGTATTGTTTGGCAACTAGTTGCCAACAAAGACAAAAAAATCCTTCATCACCACTGGTTGCGAAACTTAGTTGCCATGGCGGCCGGAAGGGCCCACTTGATATGCTGCACGCAATATATGGTTCCGAAGAGCAGCAGAAGTTGGTGGTAGGTTAGTGACTTGTTAATTTTTTGCTGCAAACAAATATTGGCGAACTGCATTTAGTGTAATGTGCTCTGTTTGAGCATCATATAATTTACATGTAAATCTGAAAAAGGAAACTATATAGGACGCAAATCTGGTAACTTCAAGAAAACACTACATGGATGTTATAGATTTTAAACCAACCGTTCTAAATCAGCCACTACTTCTTTGGAAACTGTTTCAAGTTGTCTCGACAAACTTTGAAAATCAGGAGTAACTTCCAGGTGCAACATCCATGTTTTCCAGCAAGATTTGTTTTCCTTTGAATTAAAATAAGACGTCGTATCTCACCCTGTGAAAGCATGAAACCCCGGCAGTGCAGTGGTTATATCAGTGCCCAAAGTATTGGCGATTTTATGCACAGCAACATAACGGCATTTGTTAGATGTCCCTGTTAACAGCCACAACTCCCGTAAGCCTTCGTCCTTTAGAGCCGGGAAATAGGTAATCAACAAGACCAAAACATCCGTGTCTGATGATCGCACTAAGATAGTAGTAGCTCCGTGCATAGTCATATCTTTGACGTGCAGTATAAGACGGCCATCAGCTTCTTCCATATGCGAGGCTATTGTCTTGTTTGCTATGGAGGAGGTAGACAAATCAGAAGCCGAGATAATATGTGGCTTTTGTCACTACGCACTTGTTTTCAAAGCTTTCAAGGATTTCTTAGAAATTACTTACCCGATTTTGATGCGGTTTTCAGGTACACAACAGAAATATGTTTTTCTATAATATTATAACCTCCATAGTAACTATTTTATATTTTATCTGTTACTATTATACCTAAATGTTTTAGTGATTTACGAAAAAAACATTTTTTTATCGTTTTTCAGTTAACACTCTTATAAGAAATGTTTTTTTTTAGATAAATTACGTAATCAGCTTTCGGTTGACATACTTTTGGTCAAAATTGGACGATTAAAAAAAACAGGATTTTTTTTCCTTTCGTATACGTCCTCACATCGACTTGGCCTCCTAAGGGGCGAAACTTCGATATCTTCGGAAAAAAAACACTACTTTGTGTCTACACTTCACATCACCCTGCAAAGCGGCTTGCTTCCATCTGAAAATGCAGCTTTTGGCCAAAAAACCTCCATAACAAGTATGACTATAACTACTATAAGGCTGTATCTTGTGCACCGTGATAGTTAGTTGAAATTTTCACAGATGCTGTATTTCTGTTGCCGCTATAACAAAAAATGCTAAGAAGTAGAATAAAATAGATATGGGGATCCCATACAACAAACGTGATTTTTATGATAAATTGATAATGGCACGGAACCCGAGTCCGACTCGTACTGGGCCGGTTTTGGTTGTGTCCGTCGTCCACGGACCCAGTGTTTTCAAGCCAAGTGCCGCAAACTAACAGCATTCCTTTAGAAATGGGTATCTTAGCGTCGCAAACGCTCGAGTGACTGCTGTTGACCCGGCAAAAGCAGTTCCAGCCAGAAGGAATCGGTAGAAACTCGGAATGCCCCTTTAAGTGAAATCGGACTAGGAGTTAGGGTATCGAAGTAAGTAGGTAATCCGCGCTAAAAGGTGATACAAACTTATGGCGTGTGTCATCGTATAGCACTGAAATATTAAAAACTTTTGCAATCGTCATAGAGTTTACTCATACATATGTTGTTTCACAAAACTGTTAGGTTTATATAATATGATTTTTGAGTAATCGCGTAATATTGTAATAACAATAACGTTTCATGGGCTCGATTATAGTCAACCCAGTAGGCTATAAACCCAGATTATTACCATCCGTTAAATTTAGATTTGATTAATGTTAGTAAACATATATCAGGGAGACAATCAAAGAGTACAGGAAGTTCATTGCTAAGTTCAGAAGGTTGGTGGCATTTAGTGAGTGCCAGGGATCGACGGGAATCCGGGAGCTGGACTCGTTTGTTTACTCCCAGCGCCCGCGCATCAGAATCATTCCGCGACCTTGAGCAACAATCAGCTCTTCTTAATGTTGTTCCTAAATGATGAATGTACTACAAGTGGTTCGGAAGAGGCTCCGTCAAGCGGTGAACCCACGGAAACCGATCCCGCGTCGCTACACATCTCGGAACCGGACTCTAAAGGGTTTCGCCAAAAACTTTTTGGTCAAAACAAATAAAAGAGAACTGCGGACGGGAAGGCGGGCGTGTCTATAAAAGGCCGAGAGGGGGGGGGCGCGCGGGGGTGGTAACACGATCCGCGCGCTCCAGCCGGCCGGCCGCCCTGGAGCCGGCGCGGGCGCCGCGCGGCCCGCGGGGGAGGGGCGAGCAGCGCTCGCGCAGCGACCAGCCCGCCCGCTCTCACTAGTCGAACGGTGCCCGACCGGTAACGTAGCGCCGACTGCCGACCGATCCCGACCAGCGACAATGTCCGCCGTGGCGAAGTCCTCAAAGTACACCTACCGCAGCAGCGGTGGGGGCACCACCGACGTGAACATCGAGTATACCGCCGACCTGAGTGCTCTCTCCAGGCTGGAGGTACAGCCCGTCTACCAGTGCAGTGCTGTGACAGTGTTTGCGGATACTATAATGTTGTATTTTTCAGGACAAGATTCGTCTCCTCCAAGATGATCTGGAATCCGAAAGGGAGCTGCGTCAGAGGGTAAGAGCGGCCGAAACGTGATACGCGCGCGCGCGGCCAAAGCGGGCGCGCGCGCTGTGGGCGGGGCGGCTCTATTAATAAGCCGCCCTCGTTCGCAAGCTTTGCACCCTTGGAAAACTGCGCCACCCTCGGTGCCCCGCCCAGCTAACGTGTACTAACGGATTTTGTGCTTTTTTAACTTACATAAAATATAAAAAGTGTGACTAAGTGTCTTGAAAAGTGCTTTAAATATAAGTAAAATTCGGAAGTGAGTTGATAATCATCGGCACCTCGTCATATCTTGCCATCGGATCGGTTTGCGCTATCTATTTTTGAATGCTGCAGTGAACTGCTCGCGTAACTCCTGCGCTGAGTGAACCGCGGATATAAATAGACATAGCGAAAGCATTCTGACAAATCTCGACTTCTCGCTCGAGACACTTTTGAAACTGGGCCAAATGATGTTCGGAGAATGCCACAATATTGAAATGTAATAATAGACTGGCAAAAATACCTGCCTTAGTCATGGCGACAGTCTTTATGGCCCCTACGAAGTTCGTTATGAGTACGTAACGTTATATAATTGCTTATTAACGATCATGAATGGATTTGATCTTAAATTCTTTAAGAGTTTACAATACCCGTTTTAATACTAACAAGAGAAACTCATTATTCGTTTTATGGATTTAATCTTTATTCATATGAACAATAATAACTTCGTCAGTCAGTGTTAGTATTACGTATTAGAATAGTTTTCATCATTATTTAAACTCACCAATTCAATGTTTCTTTAATATGACTCACAATATTTATCTGCATGTTTACCAATAAGGTAAACGCCAATTACTAAAATCTTATTTTACTTTACTGGCTTTTGCATGTATTCACTTATTTGCGAGTAATTAGGAATCATTTCAAACTCCTTTCATTTAACAGATCGAGAGGGAAAAGGCAGATTTGAGCGTGCAAGTCATCCAACTGTCCGAGAGGCTGGAGGAAGCTGAAGGCGGAGCTGAGAGTCAGGTAAATAAAGAAAATATCTTTTCATTAAAATATGTTTATTAGCCATGTAGAAGAACACTCGGACTGAAATCAACGAAGATGATGAAAAGGACAAGAAAGAATTTAACGATGAAGACGCAAAGAATGAAAGGAAAATACAAGACTATAAAACGAATGAAGACAAACATACAAAGTTTGATAACATATGAAGAAAATAAACAGACTCTTGAAGACTTACTCATGGACAAATCAAGAAATTCTGGTTGCTGCTGAAATTATGTACATACATATGATATGATATCGCGTAATTATTACTATACTTCTTGTATATTAATAATTTCGTAGATTTTTTGTTTTTATTTGCATTGCGATATTTCATTCTGCGATTGCGATGTTGATGTTGCCTGGCGATGTGTTTTTCTTGGTTTTCAGGTTGTATAGAAAACTAGGCTTAATGTTTCACGCATTCTCATATTAATAGTGAAAAGGCATACGGAAAAAAGTACAACGCCTATATTGTTTGTAATTTTCTTTCCTCCATTATTGACAAACTTGTTCTTTAAAATAAATCCTAAGATAAACATTTTTGAGGAAGACATTAATCAGGTAGTTAATGGATTATGATTAATGAAATAAATTATAGCCTTTCCACTTTATAATGTGACGAAGTACATGACAGCTTAAGACTACATGCATACATTGCACTCCATGTTACTTTATAATAATTAATTAAATAACATTAATAATAAAAATAAACTAAAAAATAATCACACCAATAGATAACTGTGGGTTTTTATAAGAAAAATAAAAACACTGAATAAGCCTTTATTAAAATCTGTAGGAAAGAGGAATCATACGAGACTCAAACCAAAAACTTGCACAAAAAAGATGCCAAAGAAACACCTAAAATAATAAAGATTTGTTTTATTACAATACTCAGATTTGTACTTTAACTAGTATAAACAGAGTGCAGTGTACGCACTTAGTCTTTGCTGTTTCAATACACCCAAAACCTAAGGGTGTGTTTTGAAATGAAACTGTACGTTTTCAGTTCGAGATCAACAGGAAACGCGACACCGAGTTGACCAAGCTCCGCAAACTATTGGAAGATGTCCATCTGGAATCTGAAGAGACGGCGCACCTCCTCAAGAGGAAGCACCAGGAGATCGTCGTCGACTTCCAGGAACAAATCGACCAGCTTACCAAAGGCAAAGCCAGGTGAGGAATCATTCTTGGCGTTGTATATGAGTATCACGACTGAAAACAGAGTGAGCATTTGTCCTTAAATCTTGTTATAATGCAAATGCAAAGTCTTTTTTCTTTTATCTTCTAATCTTAATTGTCACTTTATCTACATATCATTGTTCTTTAACCGCATGGTTTTTTCCATTATAGAGTAAGGTCCTATTGCCGTGCGAATATGCGAGCTCAGCGATTTTATATGTACCTACTGAAATCATCCTTTAATTTTGGATCACTCAAATACAAGCGTTTCCTAAATCAGAATAACAACCATTTTCTATCTGTAAACAAAAACTACTTGTTGCCAAAATTGTATGACAGTTTTAACCCCCTGACAATTCAGAATAGGTAAGTACTATGGAATAGCAGATCAATTAAAAAATTACTCCGAATTTTGCTTATGATCCTAGACCAATTTTAAGATTTTTTTCCAGTAAAAGGTGATTCGTATAATTTCGATTCTGATACGGAAACTGCTTGTATTTGTACATTGTTTTCTATCATCCACTACACGATCCGTTTCTTTGCCAACAGAGCCGAGAAGGAGAAGTCCAAGTTCCAGGCTGAAGTATACGAGCTGTTGGCCCAAGTGGAGAACGTGACCAAGGAGAAGATCACCGTCGTGAAGCAATGCGAGAAGCTCGAGGTTTCCATCAGCGAGCTGCACATCAAGATCGAGGAGTTGAACCGCACCATTGTGGACATCACCTCCCACAAGCAGCGCCTGTCCCAGGAGAATGTTGAGCTCATCAAGGAAGTTCAGGACCTTAAGGTGTGTTATTATGTCTCGTTCTACAGTGTTCTTCCTAATATAAATCGTGGTTCAAATAACAAAATATGGCTAAAATTTAAACATAAACATCATAATTGGTCACTAGACATACTTTCTTCTTCAAATTTTGATTTTATAGTAACTGTCTTTATACCCACAAATTTAAAATTTCATTTACAACTTTGTTAACAGTCTCCGGATAAATATTTCCGTCAGATAAAATTAGCACTATCCTTTTCCCCGGACATATTAATGAAAAGAACACCTAACATTTATGTGACATATATTTTATCCGGGGATCTTGAAACAGGCCCTTTATGGGTAATTTTACGTGACACTACACACCCATTTTCTGGTCTTATAACCATTCCAGCAATATGTGACTAGTGCTCCTAAAACTTATAAACGTCTTCCAGGTGAACATCGAGAACGTAGTGTACCTGAAGAGCCAGCTGGTGAGCCAGCTGGAGGACTCGCGCCGCCGCCTGGAGGATGAAGACAGGAGGCGCTCTCTGCTCGAAGCCACCCTGCACCAGGTACTTTGAATTTCAACTACCTATTAACCCTTTGACCACTTGACAGCTCTGTTAAACCATTCAATTAGGTTCCAAATTGAATGGTTTAACAGAGTGTACGTGTTTCGAAATTGATTTGGTTTTGTTTTTTATATGACTGCAAATATGTTGGACAGAATTTTAAAGAAATGAAAAGTGTAAATATTAGATATCATATAACTCATATACCAAATACTGAGTTTACCAACGCCAAAGGAAAAACAACCCAAAAATATTTTATAAATAAATTTGAGTTGTTCCTCAAAAATAAATGTAAAGTGATTGTTCCAATTGTACCTGAGACTCATAACATAATTTGTCATCTTTGTAAGAGATCTATTCTAGAAGCCACCCTTATTTTAAATTTAAATTAATTGTTGAGAACTTAGTACTCGAGAATCTTGATCAATATACCTCGAAACGCGATCCAAACTTACACACGTGGTGGATTGCAAGTTATACTAATTACCTACCTTGCCTTGTAGTTTTTGATTTCGTTAATTTCTATTTCCATGGTAATTTAAAAGGCGATACTATTATACCACGTTAAATTTAAAGGGTTTTTATATATTATAAGTACAGTCAACCATACCTCAAAGTGACGTGAAAACCTTATACTCCTATAAATCAAATCGCATGAAAATATATACTAAATTGTTTCATGAGATCTTGTCAATTTTGGGGAACTTGTACTGTAACTCTAACTGAACGTATAGTAGGAGTAGTATTATAATATGTAGTATTTAGAAATAACAGTTTTTTTTTTAATATTTACCTACCAAAACATCGATTATCACATTCAACATTTCACGGTTACGTATAATGGAGAAATAACTAAAACCGTATAGGTAATGCATATTTTGTTAATTTATTTCAATGATGTAAAATAAGGTACATAACATTCATATGATCAATTCTCAAATAAAATTGTAGGCAAGGACGTGATCCAAATGTACAAACTTTTTAAGAATTTCTCACATAACTGTCGAGACTCAAACAAACTTGTTCCTATCAATACACATTTTCGTTATTAAGTGACCTAATAAACTGTCGAGACTCAAACAAACTTGTTCCTATCAATCAGGTTGAGATCGACCTGGAGTCCGTCCGCGTGCAACTTGAGGAGGAATCCGAAGCCCGCCTTGACCTCGAACGCCAGCTTGTCAAGTCCAACGGCGAAGTGCAGCACTGGAGGTCCAAGTTCGAGGCCGAGGCCTCCGCCCGCGCCGAGGAGATCGAGGAGATCCGCCGGAAGTACTCCATCCGCATTCAAGAGCAGGAGGAACAGATCGAGACCCTCATCGCCAAGATCAGCAACATTGAGAAGCAGAAGTCCCGCCTGCAGAGTGAGGTAAGATGCGCTAATCATAGTTCAATGTATGGGTTCGTAACAAAATGTCAATGGCTAAATGTAGAAGCTGATATGTCCGCATGTAATTATTGTATGTAATTGTAAGTGTCAAATTTGCCAAAAGTCTTGACTAGACTAGACATGGATGATGGTGGTTGACGTGTCGTCACAAATATAACGTAGCTAACTGTTCTAGAAGTCTGTTGTAGAAGGTGACAGTAATACACAATAGTGATCATCTTAATCATCGATATACCAGCTTGATATTTTGGAACTTAGATAGCTTCTACTGTGCTTATATGATGTCTCCAAAACGTAAAAGATCTGTGTCCTATAGAACTATGTATTCGAGACTGCATTTGAAGGGTTAGGTAGTCAAATCCGAGGTTTTTAAAATACGAACTATATGACTCTGATGTAAGGTTATTTCAATGAAAAAATATCTCTACTTATCGGGTTTGACCACCTAACCCTCTACATCATATATATCTACCTTTCGTATGTATCTATACGAAGGGGGAATAACAGGAGACGCTAGAGTGAACTGCTGGACAAAGGCGTGTCAATGATGTGTGTGATTTGATAGGGAAAGATTTAATAGGTTAAGGAAATATAAGACCATATTAACACTAACCTTTTCGCCAGGTTGAGGTGCTCATCATCGACCTCGAGAAGGCCAACGGCACCGCCCGGGAGCTGCAGAAGCGCACGGAGCAGCTTGAGCGTGTCAACATCGAGATCAAGTCTCGGCTTGAGGAGACGGTTCAGCTGTACGAGGTGTCGCAGCGTGACCTGCGCAACAAGCAGACTGAGCTGCAGCGCGTCTCGCACGAACTCGACAAGACCAGGGAGCAGAAGGACGCCCTGGCACGCGAGAACAAGAAACTGAGCGGTAAGTGTTCTCGTAGTTTGATAGCCCGTTTTACCTACTAAAAACCGAATTCTCCCAGATCTGGACGTGACCAGCGCTGACTCTGCTGGCAAAATGCTGAGTTTTGGCCATTTCGGGACAAAATTTCGTATTTACTGTTTTGTTTTGTTTGTACTGTGTTCTTGTCTCGAATAAACGTTTATTTCTTTCTTTCTTTCTTTGGACGTGTTTGGGCTGATTTAATCTAGATAATAAAAAAAAGATTGATAATTTTTCGTACAAAATTTGAGTTTCGGTTACGTGACGCTCGTAGTAGGTTCTTACAAAAAACGTGACGTAATGGATTTTTTGGGACGTTTTTTATTAACAAAAATAAATCAGTTTGTTATTCTGATTCGAATGAGCCAGGCACATCCAGGTCTGAAAGAATCAGGTTTCCGGGTTTTTTTTAAACATCCATTTACTATATAAATGCATCCAATCATGATCGGTATAGGTAACTTCGTAACACAAAAATGTGACTTTAATTGTTTGTATAAAATCCCTTAACTAGATATTATTGAATCGATACCTACAAATTAAATTACAATAGCTTAGATTCTTACCACGAATTCAAGCGGAGATTAAATCCGCACCCCAAACTATCATAGGCGATATTGATTAAGAAATCCTGGCACGATAGGTTACAGGTTTACGCGGGTTCAATTTTCCGCAACTCGATGTCAGAAATTTTGCGGCATTTAAATTCTGGCACGATTAAAATGCCATAGTTAGGTTTAATCTTTGTAATGAATTTAAACACTAGAAAAAAATGGTCAGTAAGTTTAAGCTTGCTGGTGTATGCGTTTAGGCCTAGGGTAATTACTCCAAATTACCTCTCTGAACAGGGGTGGCAGAATACCGGGCACAACACCTCGGATCCCCGAGGTCTCTCCTAGAAGGCAACATCAAGGGTCTGCTAGGCTTTGTGGTAGAGCTGGGTTGGCAAGAGTAGTGCCGACAACCCATCACGCAAAATAGGCGCAAAAATTTTTGACGTCGAGTTGTGGAAATTTAGCCCGCGCAAACCTATAACCTGTATGTAACCTACCTCTCTGAACATGACGCGTCCATTACAGATGAGTTGCACGACGCCCGCTCCAACATTACCGAGTTGACCCGCCGTCTCCACGAGCTCGAGATCGAGCTGCGCCGTCTCGAGAACGAGCGTGAGGAACTCACCGCCGCCTACAAGGAAGCCGAGGCTGTGAGTATCCTTACTTGAACCTTATTACCACTGCTTAAGGCTTATGAATGATCTGATAATTCTACTCTGTTAATACGCTCGTGCTCTTTATAGCAGTAGGGCAGTAGCCCTACTTGGTATAAAGAGCGCGAGGAACGGGCCGTCGCCTATAAGCAAGCCGAGGTCGTGAGTATTTGAACTTGAACCTTATTCTGACTGCTTCAAGGTATATGAATGGTAGATTCACCGCTGCCTATAAGAAAGCCAAGGTCGTGGGTATCTGATGCTGAACCGTATTTGGACTGCTTAAGGTTTATGAAAATTATGAATTTTTGACTGATAATTTTAGAACCTTATTTCAATTCTACCTGATATTATGTCGTCTACATCTACGAATTTTCAGATAAATGTGTTGTGATGCATTTCCTTCTTTAAAAATAGGTAGTTTGGCAAAGACCACGGAGCCGCAAAAATCGGAATACATATCATTGCAAACATGCTTCGCGGCTAGAATCGACAACAAGGTAGAAATAATAATTAATAAGTATAAGATAGAACAAAAGTTCAATAATAATTATTGAAGTATCCATTTGGTCGCATAATAGGTATTCGTCGTTGCTTCGCCTGCGGCCCTATCGCGAAAAATAAAAATTCGTTAATTTCGAGGATTTGTCTCTCTCACTCAAATTAAGGCATCATTAGAGTGAGAGAGACAAATCTTTGAAATTTACGAATTTCGATTTTCGCTGCAGTAGGCCTGATTATCACGTTAGACAGTCACTTAGTACAGGCTTTATTGAGATACTCGGAATACTCTCTAGGCGTGCTATTGACGACCAGCAACAATCCAACAACAAGTAACCAACATAATATATTTCATTAGTTCGACTATTTACATGAACAAAAAAACTTCTCGTAAATCTGCTAGTACTGCGTTCTAGTCCTTTTCCTTCGGCTTTTCACGGAAACATCAGAATAGGTATGATGACTGTAAATTAAATAAATTATTTCACATTATGCACGATACAATACACAAATAAATTATTACTAAAATATAGATTACAGAAGTTGAAAGAAATTGGAAAGAATTGAATGGTAATTTGGCAGAATGCAAGTGACGACACTTTTGAGTATCTCATGTAAAATTTCATAGTGGTGATCGTTTTGACAGTTCGTGAAAAGATGTTAATTTTTACTTGCCATTCATCGAGCCTATTCATATTGCTGTCATTGTCCTATTCATTCACTGAAGTGAATCGAGACAGCAAGATAATTTCGGACGTTTCCGTGAAAGTTAGTGCACAAGATCGGCATGTACATTTTATTAGACCGAGTAGTTTTGGTGCATTGATTCAGATATTTTTTTATAAATGTAAGCATCGATATTTTAACATACGTAATATGACTAAACTTAGGATTCTTCAAAGACGTACGAAGTATGAAGGATTCTTCATAAACTGCAAGTATAAGACAGCTAATTTATAACCGCGACTTCGCATA